>OY979668.1:20949134-21154134 GCA_963855955.1 Luperina nickerlii
ACACAAAAAACTGTTTTACAAAAAAAAAACAGACGACTTCCAAAAAAAATCACTAAAAAATGAAAATGAAAAATAACTTTAATTTCGAAAGTCGGTGTCAAAAAACGAAAATACAAAACCAACGACTCCGACTTCCGAAATTAAAATTATTTTTCACTTTGTAGTGATTTTTTTTGGAAGTCGTTTGTTTTTTTTTTGTAAAAAAGTTTTTTGTGTTTTCTAATTTTTGTTGGTGTATCTATATCTGTGCTTCCAACGCTACCTGTCTTATTGGCCATCTGTTCTGCAAACAATGTGCCCACAATCTACATAGATCGGATTATCAGAGAGTATTATTATCTCCTGCCCTTTTCCCAATTTATTTGGGGTCGGCGCAACATAATTTCCTTCCATACTTGTCTATCGACATCTCGGTAGTCGGTCCCTTTTTTACCCGACTGCGCCAAAAGGAGGGTTATGTTTTCGAGTGTATGTATGTATGTATATTTCTTTGGCACGCTCTGTAGCCTAAACGGCTTGATCGATTTCAGCTTGAGAGGTGCCGTTAGATTCGTCTTAATTGTAAGAGCGACACTCGGTATATCAAAATTGAAAACGAGTTAAAATGGCTGATTTTTGGCGCCATATTATGTTTTCAATTTTTTTTTCGGTTGAGGAACAAGAAATTTCACGCAGACGAAGTCGCGGGAAATGCTAATTACTTAAATTATTAAAAAAAAACTCTTATGAAAGTGAATCGTTATGAGTATTACAAATGTGAAGCGTTATGAGTATTACACGATTTATTTCTTTCTCTCAACAATTTGCTTTACAAGCAATTTTGTTCATATTTTACTACCAACATATTTAATTCAAGTGCTGTTTCATATTTCAGTCCACTCTCAAAGCAACATCACAGCCAATTTGCCATGAGGCGAACTACATTTCACCAGCTCCACATTCTAAAAGCTCAACGAAATATATTTTCTTGTAAAGCCGAGCGCACATTACAGCCACAACGCGCCGCGCCCGCAGCGCAACACATTTTTATACAAAAAAGTGCGGCGCGGCCCGACTGTAGTGGTTCGAAAAAAATGTACGAAAATAATAATGCTGAAGGAAGATGTTTGCAATGCGTTGCGTTACGGCGCTGCCCGCTCTATCCAGCGCTAGCCTTAAGGGGCTTACAGGACCTTAACACAAAAAGCGAAAGTTTTAGAAACAATAAAAGTATATATGATCGACTACACTAAACAAAATCAGAAAAATATATGATATTCTTCAGGATATATGCTAGGTAGATAGTGTGTTGAAAACATAATACAAGTTCAATTCAAACAATAGATTTTTTGTAATTAAATAATTGCTTCACATTTTGCAACAAATTACCAGCGTTGTGTCATCGTGCTTCTCTTTCTTTTCTATGCAGTCCGACAGTGACCGCGCTTTAGGTTATGTGGTCTCAGTTCCGACATGTCGTGTGACGTCAGAACGTAGGTGTACAGTTGTGACGTCACAGGATAGGTACAGTGGCGACCTCATTATGGATGCGTGCAAATAGGCCGCCAAACCGTCTTCGTGTGATGTTTGTGTTTTGAAATTATCTTGGAACGGAACGTGTAGGGGTCGGTCTGTCTGTTCATAAACGTTTTGGGGCATGTGCCATTTGATGATTACCTAAGGTCAAGGGAATGCTTTTTGAGGTTGTCTGATTTTCTCTTGTATAATATACAATTTTCAACTGCCTTGACGAACACTATAATAAAAGCCCGCATTTTGCCCGAAAAATGCACAACTTTTTTGAATAAACTTGAAGTACGTAATCCTGCAGAATTGAAAAAATTGTATGCGTTATAAACATATTAAGCCCACGCACAACGTACCGAATGGGAGTCTAAATGCGGAAAAGGGAGCCCCTTAATCATCATCAACATATTAAGCTTTAAAAAATGTAACCGTTTACTAGAAAGGACTTACTCTTTACTCTTGGCAGTCAAAAGTTCCGTAGAAATCACAGGAATGGTGGAAGTACCTATCCTATAGAGTATACAGCGTGGATTTTTGAGACGAGTAGAAGGGACAAGTAACTTATCCGTTTTGCCGACAGGAAAACGTTCTTAGGAGACTGTCCTTAACTTCTTGAGTTATTGCTAACTGCAATCACAGATTTTGGTAAAATGGTGCAGTCAGCTAAAAAACTTAAATTTCACGCTTAACTTTAAGGTTGCAGTTTCGTATCATAAATAAATTTTAAAAAGTCGGGTAGGTTACACCATTTTGTAACTCAATTAGAACAGCTGGACCGATTTGTATGATATTTTGTAGAATTTGTATCCGCCCCGAATTTAAAACACGGGAAAAAATCACGAAAAAAAGAATGAACATATTCATTTCAACATTTATTGATTCTGAAACGGTACGAAGTTGGTCAGCGGGATTGTCCGAAAGGGTTATCGCTGGCTCGGAACATAAAGGGCTAAGGAAGGAACACGGGTGGGTTTTAGTCAGTAAGAGTCTGACACTCCCTTCCGCTCCACCCAGAGCGGGAGGGGTCATTTAATGATTTCCCAACCACAAAAAAAAGCTGTACGAAATTCGTTGGAGCTATTTAAAAAATCAAAGACTCTTTCGAACCAACCTGCAAGTACTAGAAAAGCCACAAATCGAAAAAAAATACTATTCCCATAAATACCATACTGTGCCTTCTAAGAACCTTTATTTTTAGAAAGTTGGACGTTCAAGCACTACCCTCATAATATATTACCTAGCCTAGCGAGATACCTAGACCTCCTCATCTCTCAGCTAAACCTACCACATATAGCTGTCTCATAAATCGTCCAAGATTTCGAACAGCGAATTAATTAATTTATGTAAACTTAGTTCAGTAACCAGTTGTGAGTGAGTGTTCTTGAATGTTCTGTCATTAATCCACGCCGGGCGCTGCGTCCTAGTTATTGCACTGTTTAAGATTCAAGGATGCTGTGAATGGTTTTAGTCATAGTGAAATGAAATGAAAATCAAATGTTTATTCTGTAAATAGGGTATCGACATCACTATTACGCGGCATATAAAAAAGCGGCCAAGTGCGGGTAGGACTCGCACACGAAGGGTTTCGTACCACAAGGAAAAAACTCTCAAAATTTGTTAATTTTCTTTTGTTCTAGCTGCTATTGAAATACTTATACATACTCTGTGAAAATTCCAACAGTCTACCTATTACGGTTCATGAGATGCAGCACGCTGATAGACAGACGGACGGACGGACCGATGAACGGACGGACGAACAGTAGAGACTTAGTAACAGGGCAGGGCAGGGGTTGGCACCGTTTGGATACGGAACCCTAAAAATAAGCTAGATTGATAGCTTATTTTTTTAAGTACAATATTGTCATAGTCTTATCTATGGTCTTGTCTTTATTAAGATTTTGTGTTGAAGCATTTCGCCTTTGTCTGTTTTATAAAAGGATTTCTTTTCACTCATTTCACACACATTAGTTTTATATTTTTTTGTCCTTTTTATATGTACAAACGCCAGCACATCAAGGTACTACAATATGTCAAATTTCTTTAATAGATTTCCAACTTTATCGCTAAAGCATAAGGTTCAAAATTGATTGGGAAAATTTTACAGTTTCGGGTAGCTTGATGTTCTGGCGTCTGTACTTATAGAATAAAATTATTAATAAATAAACAATCTACTTACTCATCCAGTCCTAGTCTCGTCTTTATAAGACTTTTAATCAAAGCTCCCTTTCTCTATGTTTGTTATTTCCAAGGAATATTTTTTCCCTCCAAAAAAATATTCTAGCCATTTTTATGCAATATTCAACCCAGTGATACATTTTGGATACAATGTTTACGAATTTGTACATTTAACCCAATATAAACCCTTTGAACGTTTAAATCCACATGCAAGCGGTGAGTTAGATCAAAATAAAAATTGTTTACTATTAGTTTTGAACATGTGTGTTTTCTGGTGACAATTTTACTTGAACTTTTGACGTTTCTCATTTAACTCTGTAGTCGACAAGACAGATTTCGAAAGACCGCCTAAAATGTACAGTAAGCCCAATAAGACTTCTCTTGATCTCTTTTTCTGCTATTGTGGTACAGTCAGCAACAAAAGTCGATTAACATTTCAGTTTTTTTAATCTCAGCTATTAAGCAAAATATTTGTTCAAAATTGCATTGTACTTCTGCTGCAATTTAAAACAAATATTGCTCAATAACTGAGATTAAAAAAAACTTAAATGTTAATCGACTTTTGTTGCTGACCGTACCTAAAACCGCGAGTGTGAAATGAATCTGCTGGTGTGTTGATAGACACAACAGCAGATTCGTTTCACAAAACCAACGACAAAAAGCAAGTATAGCGGTGCTATTCTGTAAAAATCTCACCGTAAAAACTTAGGTGAAGTGAGCGTGGAGTGAGCTGTCAATAGTATCAATTCCTAGCAAAAATAAACTCACTTCACCTAAGTTTTCACGGTGAGATTTTTATAGAATCGACCGGCAGAAATCACTCAGAAATGTAAATCACATTAGCTGACTGTACTTTTTCTCTGTACATACATTCGCATCTGAAATAGACTTTTATTACGATAAAGTGCTAACACTGTGCTGATTGTATTCGAGTGTATTTACATAATTTCATTTGGTTTAACGTATACATAGTCGAGCTTATTTGGCGTTTGTTGGGTAAGAACTTGACTGTTAGTATTTATTTTTTAGGGTTGTGTACTCAAAGATTGCCAACGCGACCCTATTACTAAGGCTCCACTGTTCGTCTGTTCGTCTGTCACAGGGCTGTATTTTTTTAACCGTATAATAGGTAGACTCTTCAATTTTTCATAGTGTGTACTACTACAGTCGCTACTTAACAACAAATAAAAATAAAATAAAGCTGAAAATTAAAGGGGGTACACGAAAAGTGTTTTATTTTTAATAGTAGGTAATATTAAATATTGGGCACATTGCTCGCAGAACAGATGGCCGATGGGGCCGAAAGGTTCTGGAGTGGCGACTGCGTACCGGAAGACGTAGCGTTGGAAGGCCTCCCACAAGGTGGACCGGCGACCTTGTGAAGGCCGCAGGAACCCGTTGGATGCGAGAAGCTCAGAAGCGGTCGAAGTGGAGGTGCTTGGGGGAGGCCTATGTCCAGCAGTGGACATCTTTCGGCTGAAATGATAATGATGAATTTTAAATATTGCACGGACTGCCGTGCCCCTCTTACGGAACCCGTTCGTGTGCGAGTACGATTCGCACTTGGCTGCTTTTTTTGTTTTGTTCAACTTATTTTGTGTTTTTATGAGTCAAATATGGAAATGAAAAGGCAGAATTTTGGCCATCTTACTCCTTTATTCTGGGGTTTTACTTTAACTACACGTTCGGGGAAAATGAAACTGCACCAGTCAATTTTATTTTCCCCGAATTCGGAAGCATAATGTCATGATTACTTAGTTCTGTTTTATGGCACACAGTTTTTAGTAGACAGTCTCTCTTGCATATATAACCATAAACACAGGAATAACCATATACATAGGTATACGTGCCGTCGACCATGCATCCTCCATCAAATTCCACGTTCATCCTAACCCATGCTTTTAAGGCCAACGATACGTCAGTTATACATAACACATGTAGTCACGAGCATAAGTATGTATGTATACACTTGACTTTATTCAAAGACGATTTTCTCTTTTAGTTTTGAATGAAATGTTATGTTATTACGAACAAAGTATTTTCGAACCCATAGGTTTGTGTAAAGTTTCGTATTTCAACGTTGCATTCGTTATTTCACGAAAAAATCGCAATTGAAAGTTGCCAAGTGTTGACATATTAGTGCTCGTGACTGTACTGCGAAAACCACTCTTTCTGCTGCGAAATAAAGGCGCTTTCAACGTCACATGGATAAGTGGTTCCGGTTCCTGCTGGTACCGGAACCACTTATCCATGTGACGTTATCCAGGTGACGTGGCACATCTTGCTAGATGTACCCATAGACAGAGAGAATGCACTGAGCGTTAGCATCACAAAAGTGACCACTCTCTAAAAAGAGTCAAAGCGACAGTGCGGCCAATGTCTGTCTCTTTTCTGCAAGCCTGTAAAAGAAAATTCAATTTGTATTTTGCCAAATTCAATAGACTATTCAAAATCAGAATTCTAGAAAGAGACAACTACTGGCCGCACTTTCGCTTTGTCTCTCTCGTAATTTTCGGTTTATATTCACTGCACAACTAAATACATAACCCTCAGTCCATTCTATATGTCTATGGATGTGCGGTGGCATCTACATTGCCACATGATAACTACGCATCACACTGACGTCACGCAAAATCCTGCATCGCGCAAGCAGAGTTTACCGTGCGACTAGCTTAGATACAACGTCCCGAGATCGTTGGGCAGTTTCCCTCCAAACAAAACACCCGTCTGTTCGGAAGATCCTCCCTTTTCCATAGAGCATGAGTGAACTTTAATCGCTGTTTCTCATACCTCTATAGATGTACCCAGAAAGGAAATGCTCTAAAGTTACCGGTCAATACCAACAAAAACCTTACAAAAACTCCGTCGCTTTCTACTACCATAAGACTTTACTAAATAGATAGTTCAATCAACTTTGCAGCCTCCATCAAATTCCACGTTCACCCTAACCCTAGCTTTTACGGTACTGCCAACCACAATTCAGTTAAATCCTTTGAACTACGAAAACCACTCTTACTGCCACGACATAAAGGCCCATTCAACGTCAAAGTGTTACCATGGATGTATAGTTTCGGTACCAGCAAGATGAACCCAGAAAGGAAATCCCTAACAAAGTTACGAGCGCACTATCAACAAAATTTGTTTGTTTCAGATTGCGCGGTTAGTCCATGCATTATTCTATTAGAGCCCGCAGCACACGGTAATGGATCTACGGAAGCGGCTAAACTATCTCGTTCACAACAAACTGTGTTTGGAGTTTGTGGGCTTTCAGGGAAACACGCGGAGGGGTAATTATTGTAGCTGTGTTGTGGAGGACGGACAATAATAGGCACCAAAGGCCAAATCTGAATTTGATACGAAAAATAATTTTTGAACACACTTGCAAATCAACATAATTTCAGTTCAATTGTAAACTTGATGCAATTAGGTATAAGTTTCTTTTATATCTCTTTAAATTTTTACTTTATTTTATTTTTATTTGTTATAGCGGCAACAGAAATACATCATCTGTGAAAATTTCAACTGTCTAGCTATCACGATTCATGAGATACAGCCTGATGACAAACAGACAGACGGACAGTGGAGTCTTAGTAATAGGGTCCCGTTTTTACCCTTTGGGTACGGAACCCTACAAAAATGGCAGTACAAACTGGATGCGTGGATGTTGGAAACATCCCACGGGAAGCTGCTACCGAAACAAAAAGTTATGTTAATGAAATCTTCTGTTTCCTTATTAAGGGCCCAAAACCGGAATAATTCTCTGAAGGACCTTGGTAATCAATGAAAAAATACTTGTTTTGTTAGGAACAAGAGGTACCTACTACCAGTTTGTTAGTTAAGTACTAGCTGTGCTTGCGACACGTGAATGTGTATTCTATTGGCATTATAAGTTAATGGAAACGTGACGAAATATTGTATTCATAATATAGAGGTATGAGGAACAGGATGTCAATATCACTCATACTCTATAGAAAAGGGAGGATCATCCGACCAAAAGTCATATCGGGCCGTTGTATCTATGCTAGTTGCGCGGTAAACTCTGCTTGCGAGATGTAGAATTTGGCGTGACGTCAGTATAACGCGTTGTTCGCATGTGGCGTTGTAGATACCGCTACAATAATATCCTCGAAATACAATATCATCTGATTTCGTTAATCTAAACTAAAACTTGTTAGTACGTCTTTGTTTTTAGTGATGTATGATGTAAACTTAGTCTTTGTCTAAAAATTTTGCATAATCAGCCCATAATATTCCCACTGCTGGGACACAGGCCTCTTCTCGGTGAGAGGGAGTGGGCCATAAATCACCACGGGCCTACTACGGGTTAGTACATGTCACATGTCTTCGAGTTTTTGATTGTAGGACATGCCGGTTTCCTCACAATGTTTTTCTTCACTGTTTTGAGAGCAGTGGTGATGAAATAATTTACACAAAGTTAAGCGCCTATATGGGTAGGTATTACTATGTATGTATCTCTACCCTACAACTCTTAAGACCCGTCATTACTACTAGGCCACCATCACTCTCTAAAAATATGCTATCTGCAAAAGCTTTTCACTGTAAAATGTACCTTAATATTTCCGTCCTCGGTTTATTTAACCGCGAGCTATTTTCGAACACCCGTAAATAATCCAATACGCCAATGTTTACGTCGATGCAATATCTAGCGAAGTGTGAGCGCGGCCTTAGGCTGCTCATACACGTTCGGTCTCCTGCTCAATTGAAAAACGTGACGACGAATAATAAGCAGTGTGCTCTAACGTTTATTTCGTAAACAACGTGTGATCCACTTGTTGTGTACACGACCTAATACGGGCGGCAGATAATTTACTTAGCTACTTGTTGCTAGCACTTGGAGCGTTGGAAATAAAGGAAAATAAAATATCGACGGAATAAAGAATCGACGCACGGCACGGTTGGCGCAGTGGTTAAGCGATTGACTGATGCGCTGCGTGTCGCGGGTTCGATTCCCGCACGGAACAAATATTTGTATGACCTACAAGTAGTTGTTCCGGGTCTGGCTGTTTGTGTATTTGTGTATGTGACTTTAAATGTTTGTAAACACAACCACAATACAGGAGAGATTCCTAATGTGGGACAAAGTTTTTACAAAAAAAAAAAAAAGAAAAAAATAGCTTTACGCCTGTATTTCTAGAAGGAGTAGGCAGCGGTGTATCACACCCTGATTTTAGTAGTTATATTAAGTCTCCTAGAATTCCTAAATTAATGAGAAATAAACAATGTTCTCTAGTCTGTAAGTCACGTTATTGACTGAATCTGATGATTGATGGCGTACTAAAGTATCGATAATTTTACAAAAATTATGCTGACTAATTGCAACAGTGTTCCGTCTCGGCCGAGTCCACTTAGATTGCTATCGCCACGCTAAGAAGAAGAACGTCGTTTATGACCATAGTAAAGGCTCCTTCAAACAGGCGCGACACGCGATATAATCGCGCGCACACAAAGGCACCGCAAGTCGCGCAACGAGCGGTGCTTTTGTGTCGCGCGCGATTATATCGCCTGTTGCGCCTGTTTGTAGGAGCCTTAAAACTCACATGCGCCTGTAAAGCATACTTTCAGCTCAATTGTAAACTTGATCGTCAAATTGATGTCTTTTAATTATCGCTTTTAACTACTACTCTCTAATTTTGTTTCTGTAATTTATATGTATATTATGATGTACAGTCATCGAAAGTGATAAGTAACCAGGTTCGATGTTTTCGAATAAAATTTAATTTAATTAATAGAATACAAACAGTTAATTTGTTAAATTAAATTTCATTCGAAAATATCCATCAGTTTTTATAAAGTATTTCATAAAGAGTATTCTATCTATCTTAAAATAACTATGGATAAATAAAGACAGTATGCAGACAATGTTCAAAAAATGGCTTCTGCCTTCACCGAAAACAGCATACGTATTTATACCATAACTGTACTCAAAGCCATTAATTCTCAAATCATAATAAAAAGAAATCCACACAATATTTATTAGCATGGATACGACCTACATGAGCCTAATATATTTTATCTCGTTTCGAACGCCGCCCGTTACAGTTAATGAAAAATCGATATTAGGCTCGCGTGGAGTCGGCTACCTAATTACTGACTTAGCAGGTAGACTTGCTTAGCGATAGTGTACTGTTTTAGTTTAGCAACTGTTTGGCAACTTTGCAAGAAGCTTGCACGCATGTTTGTTTTTCTTGCATGCAAGTGATTGTAATTCTTTGCAATAGTCGGCAAGCTTCAAACAAGACATCGTCTAAGTATTTTTTTTCGCGTGAACTTGGCTACCTAATTACTGACTTAGTAGATAGACTTGCTTAGTTATGGCGTACTGTTTTAGTTTAGAAACTGTTTGCCAGCTTTGCAAGAGGCTTGCACGCATGTTTGCAAGTGTGAATCGCAATTATTTGCAACAAGCTTTTTAAAAGACGTCATCCAAATAATTTACCTCGCGTGGCTATTTAATTAAGTACTAACTTAGCAGAAAGGCTTGCTTAGTAACAGTGTACTGTTTTAGTTTAGCAACTGTTCTGCAAGTTCGCAAGAACCTTGCACGCATGTTTGTTTTTGTTGTGATCGCTATTTTTTGTATTAGATGGCAACTTGCAAGCATACTTGCAAGCATACTTGCAAGTATGTTATAAAGATTCAATTTAATATTTACAATTTGCTTCGTGATTTTATAGCAGACGAGCAGCGTCCCGCGGTTTCACCCGCATAAGTGTCGATCCCGTGGGAATATCGGGATAAAAACTATCCTATATCCTTCCCCGGGATGCAATCTATCTCTCTGTCAAATTATATCGAATTCCCTTCAGTGGTTTAGGCGTGAAAGGGTAACATACAGACAGACAGAGTTACTTTCGAATTTATACATATAATAATATTAGTATAGAAGTATGGATTTACATACATAGCATAAACATAACACCACGCTTGTAATCCCCGCAGGATTAGTCAGAGGTGTATCTAATATGACACCCACATTCTGCCACTTATGTTTAAGTACTATGTAAAAGGGCACGAACCTATTTCCAGCAACCAGGTACAAATCCAGATTCCGGGCCGCTACTGAGAACTGGCTTATTTATTAAAAACTAGCTGTGCACGCGGTTTCACCCGCATAAGTTTAGATCCCGTGGGAATATCGGGATAAAAGTTATATTAATCCAAGGTTCAGCTACCTCCATACCAAATTTTATCAAAATTGGTCCAGCCGTTTGAGCGTGAAGAAGTAACAAACATATAAATACACACACACACACTCACAAATTTTCGCCTTTATAATATTAGTGTGTTAAATAGATAAACAGAATAAGACTTATATTAATCTCTTTTTTTTTCTTTTCTTTTTTGTTCTTGTGTCTATGGATCTTTCTTACCTGGAAATAAATGGTTTAATATTATTATCTATATTAATAGAGCGTAGTAACAAAAAGCCTTATTTTCTAACAACATTAAAATGTAACGCATCAGTGATTTACAAGAAAAAACACATTTTACAACACCAATCTTATAAAAAGGTTTACACTTTATGATCAATCCTTTATTTACGAGCTCATAAATTCGCGATACATTCTCTTATTTCACAAAAACACTTCGTTGGGACGATCAGCCATAACGTATGCGTAAAAACCACAATTCTGCGCACCATTCCAGCCTTTGAAGTGCCTATTTTTAGCCGACTTCAAAATAGGAGGAGGTTCTCTATTCGGATGTTTATATTGTTTTTTTACTTGCTACGTTAAGGCGAAAGCGCCAGGGTAGCCCGCAAAATTCAATTTATTTTAGGTTTTTTGGAATTTGCTGGTCAGTATTAAGTTGTACGTTGATTAATATATGAATCGCGGCCGTAAGAAATATGTATTTACAGAATTATAATCATTAAAGTCATCAACACAACTCTCTAAGACCACGTAACTCCAAAGAATAATGATTTCATGAAACAGTTATTCTTTGGAGTTACGTGGTCTTAGAGAGTTGTGTTGATGACTTTAATGATTATAATTCTGTAAATACATATTTGTTATGGCCGCGAATCATATTTTGATTGACGTACAACTTAATACTGACCAGCAAATTGCAAAAAAAGTAAGAAAATTTGATTTTCGACGGCGGGCGACCTTAGCGCTTCCCCCTTAACTGAGCTAAGCACCCATGAACCTTTCAATTTTACCTCTGACAGTAACCTAAGCAAGCTATTCACCAGCAACCTCAAACCCAATTTACGTAATTAAAAATGTTCAAAATCAATTCACATTCTCATCACAGCGACAACCAATGTCAAAATTTTTACAAATATTTAGGTGAAGACGTCTTTTTCACGGATTGAGACTGAGATTAGAAGTTAGCGGGATTGTCCGAAAGGGTTACCGCTGGCCCGGAACATAAAGGGCTAAGGAAGGAACACGGGTGGGTTTTAGTCAGTAAGAGTCTGACACTCTCGTCCGCTCCACCCAGAGCGGGAGGGGTCATTTGATGTTTTCCCAACCTGAAAAAAAACGACTGTGATTAGAATCTGAACGGTCATAAAAATGCGAGAAATGCCCCTTTATTGCAACTAAAAAAGACTACTTTTTTACAATGACGCAAAATCAGAGGTAAATGATTGTGAAAGGACTGCAGGCATCCTCTTTCCTAGAGATTTCACTTAGTTAGGGTAGTTTTCCAGTCTTAACAACCTCGATCATACCTACTTAGAATCTTGGCATATTATACGATGAAAATGTTGAGGGACACGTCAAATGACAAGTAACGAGTTTAATAATATATAAAAAATATAAACAAGATGATCCATAAAAACAATATAAATAAGTCTAAATACAAAAGTGATTTGCCTATGCCTATGGCATTAAGTCCGCCACTGTACATTTATGTGCTTGAAGTATTAAATAAATTAATTAATAAATTTACTTTATGTTTTCGTAAGGAGATCGTTAAAATATATTTATACTAGCTGCGCCACGCGGTTTCACCTTAAATGTCGATCCCTTTGGAATATCGGGATAAAAAGTAACCTATATGTTAATCCAGGGTGTCAGTTACGACCATATAAAATTTTATCAAAATTGATCCAGCCGTTTGAGCGTGAAGAAGTAACAAACATATAAACACACACACACACACTCACAAACTTTCGCCTTTATAATATTAGTGTGATACAAAACAACTGCCAGGCCAGCAGATTAACTGACAGAAGTTATGTGACAGTGACACTGACATAAAGTTTAACTTAGCGATGCACTCAAATCCAACCAAAACCTATTTGACCACAAATCAAATCTGTTTAAGTACCTAAAGTCAGGGAAATTAATTGTTTACCAAATTGACTACCGACTAAATTATCCGCTAATTCAAATCACAACTGTAATTTTCAGTCAGGGATTGTATGAAATGGACAGCAAAATGACATTTAACCGTCAATTTAAAAAACAATTAATTTCCCGGGACTGCATAAAAATATAACTCAAAATAACGATGCTACAAAAGTTCCTGAAGTGAACAATGAATAAGCGTCTTGTATCGTACGATACCCAAGTTGAGCTGTTACCAACTAAAACTTCCAGATCGGCAAGATAAATAAGGTGGCTGCAATTTAAAACTGGGCTCCTTGACAGCACTTGTGCAAGTAAGTAGTAACTTGCAGGCTTGGTTTTCTTGCTCAGTCGTTTTCTCGATGTCAATTTAGAAAGCAAGAAAAAAGATACGTTTATCGTTATCGTTTGTCGTTTATTTATTTATTTATTTAATACTTCAAGCACATAAATGTACAGAGGCGGACTTAATACCATAGGCATTTTCTACCAGTCAACCTTTGCGTGATGCAGAGACAAACAGTGGTAGGTGCAATCATGACCACTGAGGAATAAATATTTTAAATATAAAGATACGCACAAACCTATTAAAACTGAATATAATATATACCTAATTACATATAAATATATTACAAATAAATATACATAAATAAACTTAATAAAAAGAAATAAGACACAATGAGAAAATATTACCATTGTGATGATACTGCCAACTTCTTGCGAATGTGCTCGCGAACCTTAACTTTAAAGGATAACGGTTGGTTGCCATCCTGATTTCCCGGGAGGAGCGCATTCCACAGAGAGATAGCCTAAACGAAGAAGGAAGAGTGAATGAAGTCTGTGCGATGAGTGGCACATTGGAGAAGACGATTGTGTAATGAACGTAGATTTCTATTGTGGTTGGCGCAAATGTACTGAAAGTGGGGGGCTAGGTAACCAGGTCAAACCAGAGAATCAAGAAATGAGAACAAGGTGGTTAGCGCCCTTAGCTCTCTGTGCTGGCGTATGTTTATCATTTGAACATATTTTGTTAGTCAACGTTGCTGTTTTGTGCGTTGGCAATAAAATTGTTTTATGAAACTAACGACAATTATTGTTTTTTTAAATGTTCAAGTATTTGGCCAGACTGGCAGCGTGGGCGTGGGGCGAGCGCGGCTCGGCGTACTCAAACATTAGAACTTCATTTGAGTGCCCATAGTGGACACGCGGGTGCGGTGAGCAGCGCGGGCTGCTCGCCGCGGGGAGTGTGACCAAATTTTCCACTTCAATATCAAAAAATACTACCCCAAATTTTCCACTTCATTATTATTTCATAATATTTTTCAACCATAATCTATGCAAATAATTTGTAACCCGAATCACGGTATTTTGTGCTTGTTAGCCTGATTTCTTTTGTAAACACAAGATTATAATCATCGAAGCTCGAATTACGGCAAAGAATGCAAAGTCACGGAGCTCGCTTGCCTTGCTTGAGTTTCATTTGAAAAAGTTAAGGTCTTTTGATGTAAATAAAAATTCGTGAGGGTGAAAGAAAAGAGTTTTACGTTAATTTTAAGTGAAGTGCATGCTTTTCTGTAATTGCAGCTTGGTTTCGTGACTTATTGTGGTTTTAATAGTACATTACTTCAGAGGGAAGAAAGTGACAGTTCCATACCGAGATTATGGCATTTGCGCCACGAGCTTGCGAGGGGCGCAAACCATTTGAGGTATGGAACTGTACTTTATCCTGAGGGATGTATAGTGCTTTTTATTACACCTACGAGGAAAATTATGGACATAAATGCATAGAAATGTTTATATTTAGTTAAAAGTACTGTTAGAGGTTTTGACAGCAGAAAGAGCGGGGACATCACGTCGCTGCGATGACGCTGTCAGTGGAGGGGGTGACACTCCATGAGCCGTGTGCTCACTCGCCTCTATCCCTTTTGCTGCGGAGCTCGGACGGGACGGACGCGTACTAGTGATCGTGTTGAATTATTTTCTTGTAACGGGTTTTGTAATTTAAATAAATAGTTGTGTAGGCCGTGTCGTGTTTTCTTTTTAAAAAACTGTTCTCACTTCTGGTTTCTAAGATCAGAAGTGGGATTCGTTTAAACTACACGCGACTTAGATCGTTCGCCATCTTTTTAACCGAAAATAGTGTTTTTGGGACTTTTTAAAATTTTTCACAACGTGTTGTTGATTTTGTCCGTGATTAGTTTCTGTGCATTTTAACGTGATTCGCCACGTGTTTCTACTCGATTACATTATATTTTGTACGTGTTTTTGAAGTAAACAACCACGTGTTAATTCTTTTATTTCGCGGTTAGTTTGTTGTTCACGTTCACATAGTGGTCATTTATGTTGCCAATAGTCATAACCATGTCGAGTCGTGGATGCACGCTGTGTGAGAATACACCTAGCCGTAATTCTCGGGAAAACGATTCGCATAGCTGTCGTGATGTTTATAAAAGGCGTCGTGACCGTTATCGTCAATCGCGTAGTAGATCTCCTAGGCCTGCGTCGTCGTGATAGATCAGAGTACTCTCAAAGTTCGCGTAGGCGCCGGGATAGTTCGTATGGGCGTCGGGATAGCCCTCGACGCGACCCTTTGGATGGAGTGCTGGTTCGATCGAGCGCTTTAGGGGAGCGTTTGCCTTCAGACGCTATACGTGCGTCTACTCCCGTGTCGTCGCATCCGGGCGGCGCTCCGCCGCTGACGGCTTTGGTGGTTGCCGGGGCACCTGTTGCTGCTGGTGAGGAAGCGTGTGCTGCGGATGGAGCCGTGACCGCTGAGACATCGCGAGAGGCTGATGCTGCGGACAGGATTGTGGGGAACTTTCTTCCCTAATTCAAGTAAGATCTAAGCATTACTACAGATCTATTGTCTACAGAATTTGGTGAGTCGTTTTCATTTTGTTTTGACTCTGGTACCGAGTGCTTCCCTGGTAAACAACAGCAAAAAACTGTTACATTGTTAGGTATAGCCCAATCTAGTTAACAATGCAATTTTTGAATACGCTCACGATAGCTTACGAATGATGCCAGTAGGTCATGTACCAGTCGAAATAGATGGTGATCACAGTGGTAATGAGCTATGAGCAAGCCTAAGTAGTGGGAACCATACGAGTAGTAGTTCTCTATCGGCCGTAGTAAAAAGTGTGTAGTCACAGGGGTGATACACATGGATCCATGCGCTGGATGTGTGAGGGCAATGCGATTGCTGGTCGGCCGGAGTGCCGTGACGTTAGAGTGGTTTACTCGTGTGTGGGTTTCCAGGTATCTAAGGCTCTTAGTGAAAAAGATTATTGTTGTAATGTGGACAACGATGGTACATGGCTCTGGTTGATTTTTTTTTGTTATGATTGATTAAAGTTTGATTACATGGCTCTAGTTGAATCAAGTACACTCATGAGGCTGAGGCATATGCCATGGCACAGGCCAAGGGATCAGAGTATTAATGACGAATTTGAGGAAAGCAAAGTAGAAGTCTGGTTGATGAAACAGAGTAGAGATTAAAGTCGAGTGATAGTGGTGAATCTTAGTTCGGCTGGTCGGGGTCTTGTAGAGACCATAGAGTCCGTGGGACTCGGAATTCACGAGGAATTTAAGGTAACAAATATGAGGTTTGTTGTAGGGGCTTAATGAAAAGCCACAGGCCACGAATAAGATTCCTGCTGTGTTTTATTATGCTCTAAGGATGTTTTATTAGCTGCTCTATCATGTTTACTTGATTATTTAGTTTGTGATCTTGAGATTTGGGAACCAAAGAATGATTAATACTCTGAACTCTGCAATTTTTTAGTTTGTGCGAATTTTCATTGTGTTGTTTTGCCTGTACCATATTTGGTCAGGAGTGACCGAGCTATGAGATACTTTGCGAGATATGTCAGTGGGACGATCGGGAATGTCTGGGACGCATTGGTGGGTGTTTACGGTGTGACGCTAAGACGTGGCTCAACGATTGTGTGACCAGTGATCGGTCGTGGTCCGCGGTTATACAGAACGTACCTGTTGATGTTCTAATTGATTCAGTTTCTGATATTTCGCTGATTTCTGATTCCGTCTTAATGCATTTAAGTTTAAATAAAATTCCTACCTACTACCGCCGTATGGTGGTATTGGAAGTCAAGATATAGAGTCCACTTCGTATGTATGCACTCTTATCGAATTCCCCGAATTATCTTTAGAAGTAGATTTGTTTGTTATTCCCCCGGATTGTATTCAGCCTCCGGTTTTGATTGGCACTGATGTTTTAAACCATAGTGGAGTTACGTATATTAGAACAAATAACTCTCAACGGTTAGTCAGGGATTCGCACGTAAACAACGTGTTGACTGTAGAGTCCCCTAAGATAAGGACACCCTTAGTAGGTGACGAAAAAGTGTTTGTTAGCTCTATTAAACGAGTATTCTGATACGTTTACTACCGGTACAGCGACCTCTACAGTAAACACTGGTTGTATGGAAACAAAAGTGAATAGTGACATCCCAATTTACTATCGACCTTATAAACTCTCCGTAGACGAAAAGCGTCGCGTTCGCGAGATAATGATTTGATTAGCAAGGGAATCATTCGCGAGTCGCAGTCTAATTACGCGAGACTTATCATCCTCGTTAAGAAAAAGGATGGGTCTGATAGGATGTGCGTCGACTACAGAGCTCTAAATGCCATCACTATTAAAGAGCGATTTCCTCTACCGTTAATCGACGATCACATTGACAGGCTGGGCAGTTTCAAATTCTTTACAAGTCTCGATATGGCAATAGGCTTTTGGTGCTGATGAAGGATGATGACTTTATTAGTAAAACAGCATTCGTAACGCCTGAAGGGCATTACGAATATTTGAAAATGCCTTATGGGCTCGCTAATGCACCTATTGTCCATCAAAGAATCATCTCCAAACCCCTGATAATATATCTACGATGTGTTAATAATGTCGAATTCTGTCGGTGACAGTCTGAAAACTTTGCGAGTGGTATTAAAAACACTGAGGCGGGATTTTCAGTGAATCTAAAAAAATGCACGTTCTTAAACACAGAGTTAGAATACCTAGGTAGGCTTATTGGTCACGGTCAGGTACGGCCGAGCCCTAGTAAAACTGAAGCTTTAGTGAAGTCTCCTAAGACCATAGAATCTTGGACGAAGCCTGAGGTACCCTTTTCAGTGGTTCACACTGACGTCCTTAGTCCCCTAACTGAGTCAAACTGTTTCCGATACATACTCCTTGTGGTAGATGCTTTTACTAAGTACTGTAAGTTGTACGCCCTGTATAGAAAAGATACCACAGAGTTAAAACATGTATTTTCTAATACCATTTCACTATTCGGTACTCCGTCAACAATTGTGTGTGACCGTGGCAGAATGTTCGAGAGAGCATCCTTTCAAGACTGGGTTACCGAGTTAGGCTGTAACATACATTTTATCACGCCTGAGATGCACCGTGAAAACGGGCAAGTCGAGCGTTGTTGCAGGACGGTTCTCAACATGTTGCTGATAGAGGCGAACAACAAGGGTGCGCAGTGGTCCGATGCGTTGTGGAAGGTGCAGCTCACCTTGAACATAACGAGGCAAGCCACAACCCACACCTCACCTCTACAGCTGTTGACTGGCGTTGAAGGGACTACTCCAGTACTGAGGTCTCTTGTGCGAGACGTCGCCGTCAGGCGTGCATTTGTCGTCGGCGGCTTCGTGTTCGTGAGCGGGGGCTCGCAGAGCGCATGGAGGCTGGACTCTGAGATGCGTGGTGCGTACAAGGTGGTGCGTACAAGGTGGTGCGTACAAGGTGGTGCGTACAAGGTGGTGCGTACAAGGTGGTGCGTACAAGGTGGTGCGTACAAAGTGGTGCGTACAAGGTGGTGCGTACAAGGTGGTGCGTACAAGGTGGTGCGTACAAGGTGGTGCGTACAAGGTGGTGCGTACAAGGTAGTGCGTACAAGGCGGTGCGTGCACTGCCTCATCACCGTTACGAGCTGGAACTGCTTGCCGGGTCATATGGCAAGAAGACCTAGTCGGCTGCAGAATACATGGTGCTGTGGCGAGGCGAGTGGACGCCGGACACCTCGGCTTTCTTTGAGGGTGGTGAGCGAGTGTGAAGTGTCATGCAAACTTTGGGCCTCTGACACTAGACGACAAGTGTACTGTTTGTGTCGCTTGGTCGTAATGGTTCTTCACGAATGTATAAAACTGCAAACGTGGGGCCTCTATTATGCATTCGTGAAGGTGAGCATGCTAACGTTTGGGCCTCTGCTCTGTTTTGCGGTCATAGCGGAGACATGCAGAACTTTTGGGCCTCTGTCTCAATGACGCATTGTGTCACGAATTCATAGCAAGCATAACCTTTGGGCCTATACTATGTATTTGTGAAAAGACAAGCAAACGTTTGGGCCTCTGTCGATAACGATGTATGGCGAATGATGGAAATCCGGATTCTGTCATTAGCGATGCATCGAATATGTGAGTTTCAGCATCTCTGGTTTGAAGCCGTTTCAATTTCATAAATCATCACTGATGGCTTTCGTTGCTGGTGCTTGAGTGCACGCTTGCGCCTGTAACTGTTTCGAGTTGAATTAGCTTTAAACCAAGGTGGTCGTATTATTTAAATTACCCGTGTGGTCTTGTGTATTTTCAGATAATGCTGATGATCCAAACAATGAAATACGACTAGGCTACAGGTGATGTTGATCATTGGAACCCGATAGTGGTTGCCAGCTGATGTTGATAACTGGAACCCCGATAGTGGTTGCCAGGTGTTTCTGATTACTGGAACCCCGATAGTGGTTGCCAGGTGACTTTGTTATTGTTTCAGTAGTGATTGAGATCTGGAACTCTTTCATTGGTGTAACAATGACCTATCTGCTACCCATTTTGATGTTATTGCCGGAAGTTGTAGTAAAACGCTTGTAGTTTCATTACAATGGGTAGATCCAAGTTAAGCTTTCAAACTGCTGTTGTTTTTTTTATGTTGGCATGTTCCAGATGACGAGTCAAATGATGATGACCAGGCGCAAGGAAGCCTACCATTGGAGAATCCATCCAGTGGTGACCAGACGGGCGAGGAGCGGAATCCAGGAAGCCAAGCTGACGAGGACGTTCAGCTGTCAGGAGAGGCCGTGTTAGAGGTTTTGACAGCAGAAAGAGCGCGGGGACATCACGTCGCTGCGATGACGCTGTCAGTGGAGGGGGTGACACTCCATGAGCCGTGTGCTCACTCGCCTCTATCCCTTTTGCTGCGGAGCTCGGACGGGACGGACACGTACTAGTGATCGTGTTGAATTATTTTCTTGTAACGGGTTTTGTAATTTAAATAAATAGTTGTGTAGGCCGTGTCGTGTTTTCTTTTTAAAAAACTGTTCTCACTTCTGGTTTCTAAGAGTACAATTATTAAAAGTGCAGCTATTTTTTACACGACGCCTTAGTAACAAAAAATACTTAGGTACACGTTGAAGTGTATCAAAATCATACATAATCAGTCTATAATGTTCCCACTGGTGAGACACAGGCCTCCTTTCTGTTCTCAAACTCAAACCATTTATTTTCAATTAAACCATTTACAGGCACTTTTGAATTGTTAAGAAGTCCGCGTTTTATATACAAAAATAATTTCGTTTTTAATTTTCTGTATGCACCAAGGAGGTTGGTAACTGGTAAAAAAAAAACTGTATGTGGCCAGTAACAATTTACTTGAAATTTAATTAGTAGACAGTTAAAGTCTCTTGGCAGTATGACTGCTGACAAATTAAAAAAAAAAAGAAAAACCGGGTATGTAATGGAATTTCATACATACTTCCCACCCTTGGGTCGGAAGGATTTTCATACAAACTTCCATACATTGGGATGAAAGGATTTGAAGGGCGGGATAAAGGAGTTTCTTCCCTCTAATTGGTATAATTAGTATGTATTTTCAGAGCAGGTGTGATAAAAAGATATTTTTCTGGCTGTTTTTTCTTTATTTACGTAATGTTAACGAATGACTCACCAATTATTAATAAAGTAAACTTAATATCTATACTGTTACTGTTAGAGGGGCCCGTGGATAAATAATAACAGCCGCACAGGTCGATCGACCAGGTTAAGCTACGCTTGCCGCGGTTGGTCCGTGGATGGGTGACCATCTTTACATACCGTGACCCCTCCGTGCCTCGGAATGCACGTTAAGGCGTTGGTCCCGGCTGTCGTTAGTGGATCTTTGACAGTCGTTACGGGTCGTCAGAAGTCCGAAAGTCTGAAAACCAGTCTTACCAATGGGTATAGTATTACCTACCCAGTAACTGGGTTGTGGAGGTCAGATAGGCAGTCGCTCCATGTAAAATACTGGTATTTAGCTGCCTCCGGTTAGACTGGAAGCCAACCCCAACATTGTTGTTGTTACTGGTAGCCCGCATCATCCCACTACTGGGCAAAGGCCTCTCCCCAAGACTTTCAACTCCTTCGATCCAGGGCTAAAGTGGACCACTGGTAGTTTGTTTTATCCAGCTCGTCCTGCCATCTTCTACGGGGTCTGCCGCGACGCCTTCTACCTGTGTCAGGGCTCCACGTGGTGGTTATTTTGGCCCACAGCGCATTGGGCATACGGCAGACGTGGCCAGCCCAGTCCCACTTCAGCTTAACGGCTTTTTGAGCAACGTCAGTAATCTGTGTTTTGGAGCGCTGTGTGATGTTGCGAATAATATGGTCTGTCAATTTGACGCCTAAAATACTGCGCCCTTTATACTTTTGAAATATATCTATACATATTCAAAATTAAAGTTATTTTTCGTGTCGATCTATATGACCCCGTTGTTCTACTAGTAGTCCCATCATTTAGAGAATCAATTAATTCCGGAAGGTTTATGTGTTTAATACCTGTTTGTGTATGTGTTATATTAAACTTAAATACCTTTACTAATACTGACTGCGCCCCGCGGTTTCACCCGCGTAAGTTTCGATTCCAAAAAAAATCTGTAGAGGGCCACCCTTATCACCCAGGGTATAAAAATAGCCTACGACATATTCTCAGAACAACCAAATATACCCAAAAAATTTCACACTCAACAATGACCTGGATTAGGACATAAGATACTTTTTATCCCGAGACTTATGCGGGTGCAACCGCAAGTCGCGCAACGAGCGGTGCCTTTGTGTCGCGTGTCGCGTCGCGCCTGTGTGTACGAGCCTTAAATCAACCTCGTTGTTTTGTCAAGTCGTAAGAACCGTAGCAACAAGAATAGAAAAGAATATATTTATTTTCTTTAAAACATGGTACATTAAGGTCTTATAAATAAAGTTATGATCTTACATGTTTCGCCATGGACTGGCATACAAATATCTAAAAATATTAAATGTAACAAATTTAACTCATTAATTTGTTAAAATTAAAACATTTTTAATGATATTGGTATGAAACCCTAATGGGTTTCGTCTCTATTTGAACACATAAGAATAATAGGTCCTATATAAAGTTATATAATTAAATTTCAGCATCATATTTTACATTTATCTGCTACTTTTTTATCAAAAAATTCTTTTACACTATGAAAACAATTACCAGTAAGCCATTTGTGTAGTTTTGATTTAAAGTGCGAAATAATTAAAACAGTCATCTAACTGGCTGTTATAAGCTCGTTATGACGCGTATTTTATTGACATAAAGCCTACACTCATCAAGAGTTTATCACTATTTTACATTTCATCGTAAGTATTGCCTGTAAAACCGTGATAGAATACATTAGAATAAACTAGAATACTTAATTATCCTTATTATGGTATACATAAATTAATTAATACAAATTTCATATAATTATGAAATTTTACACAGGCAATGAGCTGCCTTATCTCTAAAACCGATCTTTTAAAGACGGTCTTAGGATGAATTCTAAGGGATAAGGAGAGAAAATACTGAGGTAGTGTGTGGTGTAACATTTATACAATATATACATACACACATAAAGCATATCGTTATACCCTAAAACCATAAATTATGTAAAAGTCAATATAAAAATATATGACCAGACATCCTTGAGTATAAAATTTTATAAGGTGTACAAAAAGGTTTAATAAAACCGTACTTTATTCACGTTCCATCGTTATTGGCACTTGTGAACACTTAGCCGAGAAATACTTGCAAACGGCTTGTAGATAGGCACATAGTATACCATAAAGCTAGTATGCTTGCATGTAAAGTTCCGTATTAGGTATGCTGATTTGGATGTAACGGAATATTTTATATTGTACGTACGGCTACACATCAAGCTACGTACATACATAATACATAAGTATCAGCTGACTTCTGATAGTACGAAAACGAAAAAAGTATAGCTTCATTTGTAGCAGTGTGTACAAGTTGTATCTGTCTGCGGGAAAATATTTTTGGAACGAAGTTAACGCGGCATGCGGTAGGAATAAACTGGTAGAAATCGTCACTTAACAAAAAGCGTCATGCCTCCTCCGTGCGACTTTCTGAGAGAGAGATAGTTGTCATGATTTTCAAGGGTGCTGCAGCCAATAGTGTGGTCAAAATGAAATGAATGTATGTGCGTGTGAGTATCGCGTAAGGAACTTCGTTCCTGACGGGGATTCCCCGAATGCACAGGTTTTTTTTTTAAATTTTGACTTGTGCTTGCTTTGTGCAGTAGTTCGCAGGTCGGCAGTAAAACTTTGACCTTGAGCTGGCCTAAAGTTGTACGGAGTTTCGATCAAACTCAAACTTAAAGCATTTATTTCAATTAAACCATTTACAGGCACTTTGGAATTGTCAAGAAGTCGGTCAGTCAGAAAATATGAAGCTATAGTTGCCCGCAATACAATGCCAGAACGCCAGCTGATACTGGTTTCCACTTATATACTATAATACATAGGCGATTGGCACACTGCACCGCATTACGCAGCGGGGTGCGTGAAACGAAGCCAAATTCCCCGCACGGAAGCGCGTTTTTATTGAATTTGTACTTAAAAAACACGCGTGGGGGGCACGTTATCTGTGTCACGCTGCGTGATGCGGTGCGGTGTGCCAATCGCCATAATGTGTAAAGGATATCGCGTTACTTCTCTGGCTACTTTGCACACTTTATTAAAGGTTACTAGAAATGACTTCGTTAAAAGAATAAATTTGTGTATCCAAGAGAATGGAGCCCATTTCGAGAAACTAATTAGTTATTTTACCATTTTTTGTAAATAATTAAATTAATTTAAGATTTCCTGATTTTCCTTTCATTTAATTTATCATGTTTGTTAGAGAGATTTCATCCGTATAATTGACCCTAACGATCAATGCAATAAAAGTACAGGGTATAATTTTTTCAGATTTTAGCCGGTTGGATTCCCGGGTGTGGGAGAAGAGAATTTTCGAAAATCTTTGAATGCAGTTTGCTTTCTATTCAAAAATAAAGGAATGTTTCCTTTGAGTAAAATTTTCTATCTGCAGTATTAAGAGTACTTTCCCTCCAGGTGGCATTACAAAATTCCACCCTGTATAACCAGCCTATAACGTTCCCACTGCTGGGACACAGGCCTCCTGTTTTCGAGAGGGAGTGGGCTATAATCCACCACGCGGACCCAGTGCAGGTTGGTAGATGTCACATGTCTTCGAATTTTTGGTTCTAGGACATGCCGGTTTCCACATTCTCAAATACCTCTCTACACAATTTTTCGCAAAAAAAAATATCTGTCCTTTTGACATCCCACCCGAAAAATGCAAAGTTAATAACAAAATTGAACAGCAGTGCGATTCTGTAACCATCTCACCGTGAAAACTTAGGTTAGGTTAGTCTCAATTCCTAGCAAAAACAAACTCACATCACCTTAGTTTTCACGGTGAGATTTTTACAGAATCGACCGGCAGGTCTTCCAAACTCTTCATGAAAAAATGTGGTATTTTTTTACCTACCTACCGAACGACAGACAACTTTCGTAATACTTACTTACTAGCTGCGCCCTGCGGTTTCGCCCGCATAAGCTTCGATCCCGAAGGAATAGGATAAAAAGTACCCTATATCCTAATCCAGCAAAATTTCATCCTAATCCGTTCAGCTGTTTTAGCGTGAAAGAGTAACAAACAAACACAAGGAATTTAATCTTTTCTCTTTAAGAATTTAATCTTTAAGTTTAGATAGCTTGCAAAGTTGACTTTATCACAATTCTATTCTACTTCATAAACGTCTTACCGCAAGGAATCTTGCGAAGCGAGAAAGTTGAAAAAAGTTGTTCCGTAAATCCGGTAGAATTTCTTCCCTAAGAATATTCAATAAAACACAGCTTCTTGTTGGATACAGGCGTACTTAAGAGGGAACAGGACGTGCGATTCTCCATACAAATGTATTCCCCTTTTTACTTCCTGAATAATGCCTCTAGAGCAAATTTTTAAAATCAAGGTCTGCTGTAAACACGTCCCTGTTATTTTCTTTTTTTCTCCAACTAATCAGTAAAGAAAATATGACCCTCTAAAAATTACAAAAAACGCCCATTTTTATTACCACTGTGACTAGAGGACAATACACCACTGCTCAACCCTTAAATATACGTCTGGAACTGCGTGATTATATAATAAAAACCTTGACCCAATAACAAACAAGACTCAAACTATTAAAGTCCACAGTTCAGAAAGGGATCGACCGCCAAGCCCGCAGAAACCACGATACACAAACGAGGACGAGATGGATTCGAACTAAAACTTTGTTTACGTCAACAAGTGGAACCACTAAACAAATTTAATAATACAGTTCTAATGTAGTTTATTGTTTGTTAATGTATTGTTATGTAAGTGGGGGTTAATAAAATAAGTTGGTAGGAACATTACAGTAGTTCTATAGGAATTTCTTAGTAACAATGAAATGATTTCGTAGTAAGTGAGAGAAACTTGTGTCTGCGCACACATTTGTGCACTATAGATAATATCTCCCGCGCATCCTCATCGTTTCATGTTCTAAGTAGTCCAGATCCACTTAAAGATAGTCTTGAAATGCGATATAAAAAATATATATAATAATTTTATTATCAGGCAACTAAGGCCCATAGATAAAATAAACAAAATAATCTTATACAATAATAAACTAATACATATTAAAAACCTTAAAATTATGACTATACCTACACGTAACTTTGTCGCGTCACCGTCTTTGGAAACGTCGACATATTTATGACACCTTTCGGCCAAAAATCCTCTTGCAGGCAGGTCTTATGGCTAGCACTAACTCGCGGAGTAAACGTAACGTAAATTGTAACGATATTAAACTTATAAATACTTGTTTCGCACATAATATTGACTTAGTTTATTTAAAGATTTTGTTCATATCTATGGGTGATACTAATTTATTGTGCTTGTCACAAAAGTTTGAGGGCTGATTTTTTCATCGCCAGACAACTTTTATTCGACGAAAAAAATTGACGTTTGACAGTTTTTCTATGAAATAACTGTCAAAATTTCAAGAAAGTTATCAGAAGATTGAAAAAGCAGCCTTTAGTCAAATTATTTTTACCAATAGTTGTATTTACGATTCAAAAATCGTTCTAGTTTAAGTTACGCATTTGTGCTATGGCCTCAGATCCTATACACAATTTAGACCACACATAAATGTTAAGCAAAGATGATTTCTATGTTGTTGTAGAATTGCCAAATTTCAGCTCGACTTGGCTATCCTATTTTATGCTCCGTTACATTATACAATAATCTTGTTATATTACTCCGCTTGGATGCTGTTGTAATGATTTGGCGAATTCGCCATGTGATTTGCATAGAGGGTTTTATTGTAGGTTCTTGTATGTAATTTAAGTAAGTATAGAAATACATAATAATATTATTTTTTTATATGGTAGCTTATATTATATAAATATTATTTAGATTAATTAAAATTAATTATTGCCAAAAAATAAAAGTACAGAAAACTGTAGGTTTTTTGAAACTTATAAAATATAGTCAACGCATGATTAAAAGTTTTAATACCACAGAGTCAAATTGAATTAGCTAGTGAATTTCACAGACACGGTAGCTAAGTAGGTCGATATCTTAACATGATAAAACAAAAGAAAACAGATTTTCTTAAATCTTACTCCAAGTAACTAAACTCCCAGCGGTCGTTGAACCCCAAAAAAATATCAAATAGGTATTTAATATTTATATTTCAATTTTTTTTTTATTTTGTTTCGCTGGGTAATTTAATTTCACCGTGCATATTTACTATTTTAATCCTTTGTGAAACGCTATAAATTTTAAGCAAAGCTTTTTTTTTCGCAAGAAAGCGGTGAACTTGAACAGTCACACAATAACGGCTATTCAAATACAGAACGTTTTGTGACACCTTAATGTTAAATACTAGTAAAAATGACAGAATTTCTGCCGTTATTCTATAAAGAAAGAAAGAAAAAGAGTTGTTTATGCAGAATAAACAACTCTTTTTCTTTCTTTCATTCATTTTTTTTTTTGGTTGTGCAGAACAACCAAAAAAAAATTACATAAAATATACACATACAACGTAGTCAAAAACCTCGTACTCAAGCACATAAAAAGTTGTAAATTTTGTCTATTGCATAATGTTAGGGCGGGCCAGGGACCAAAGACAACACACATTATTTGACATAGATAATACAATACGAAGGATATGGTGGGACGAGCTGGGTAGTTTCCGTCAAAATTGAAAGGAGGACGCGCAGAGCTCGGGGATGATGTAAGGAGTGGAGGGAGGCCTTTGCCCACGAGTGGGACAGCGTAGACAAGTGAAAAAAATAAATTATTACAAATTAATCCGTGATGCGCCCGCGACACTGGCAGATGACAACAAAACAGCAACAATCAAAACAAAAAGCCAATTGCAAATTGGAAAAATAACTACTTTTGTAACAAATAAACAACAATAATGAGAACAATTAGGTAAGTCGTGCGTCGCATCTGAAATGTGACGGAACCGCTCCTCTACGAAGTGATAAGATTTCACCCTCCCCCCATTCACCCTCTTCGGGGTGGAATTCGAAAATACCCTTTCTTAGTGGATACCTACTCTTTACAAAGAAAAAGAGTAGGTATAATTATTATCATAAATGTGGAGGTCTATATCCAGCAGTGGACGTCTTTCGGCTGAAATGAATGATGATGAAATGCAGAATCTTAAACAGAGAAAGGTGTCCGAGGTAGGAAGTTCCTGACTTACAATGTTTAGGTTTCTCTGTAATCTCATTAATAATAGTTTGAAGATATACATTTTTATCGAAACTGTATTGTTAATCAAGTCATCTTAAATCATCGTCACGCTTGCTTGCAGAAAAAAAAATTTCTCCAAATTTTATGTCTCTAGGACCAGCGGTCTATACTGTGCGTTGATATTATATCAGTCAGTCAGGACTTTGAATTTTATATTTATAGATTTAATAGTTTTATTAAAGGGATGGAAGTCAAGAAATTCTTTAACATTTTGCTAAATACGTTCATAAAAAAACTCCTTTATTTCATCCTTAGATACTCTATAAAATAAAGGTTAAATAAAAAAACAAATATATCTCGTATAGTAAATCTTTTACCCTTTTGATCGCCGGTAGGTGTTGTGAAGTCGATGTTAGCCGTAACGTGGATAATCCTTTTTTTACACCGGACCGTTTATCTGGGCTTACGCGAAGCCTCGACTTACGGACGCTGTTCCCAATTGGTGTATATATAGCGGTATTTTTTTAACGCTAAAAAAGGAAATAGGTTTCTGATTGCGTTCAAAATAAATTTAACAGAAAAGAGAATCTCTTAAACGATATGTTTGTATTTTGAAATAAAAGGTTTATACGGATGTGTGTGGGTAGGTTAGGTAAGTATAAACTTCCAACTTGTGAATAATATAATTGGAATCTACTGACGACTGTTTTGCGTGGATGTGACGCATATTTCCCCCCAACTTGTTCTTTTTTCTTTGCATTATGCTACCGACAACAAACGTACTATCGAGGAATACATCTATACACCGTAAGGGCTACTCTTGTTTGCAACGCTTAGCCGCTCGCTATAGTAACACTTACTAACAGATGTGGTCATCATGTGCACGGGATTTTGTTTTCGAATTGGGCAGATGTAAGTTTCCTCAACGCTACATATTTTTTTCTTTACTACCCTTGGTAATATGCAAAGCTATTAGAATAACTATATAGATACCTACATAGTCATACTAATAATAAATAATTATGTATTATTTATAAGTAGCTATCGTTGAGTAAAAAATACACAACCTCCTATTTTATGTCGATTAAAAAATAGTAGATTGCGATACGTGTGACTTAAATAGTCCATTATTGCACGGTGTGAAATTAATCTAAACGCAGTGCATTAATAGACTACTTAAGGTGCTCGTCGATATTTTATCCACACAAATTTCGGGAGAGTAGGCATTACTGTTTGACATTGTGCATCCAAAGTTAAACATATCGTTTATTCTTATTATTAATTTTATCTGTATGGAAACAGAATACTAAAATAAAAACACATTAAAAAGTTATGAGCCAACAAAGATTCGTTTTTCTTGCTATTTTTAACGTTAATTTGGGTGTAAATAAGTAATTAAACAAAGTCGGTAATACTGACAAAGCTCATGTATCCAAGAGTTTAATAAATTTTATTTGTAATTGATTTATGCAGTGGTTTTTTCATAAAACTCGATTTTCCAAAGCCCTTTTCGAATTTTTTTACGCACCTTTCAGTTCGTAACGGTGTTTCTGTGCGTGAGAACTAGACTTGGGCGTGTAGACTAGCGTCTAACTACTTATCACTGAACCTATCTCTATCACGGAGCCAGGTGAGACAGCGCGCTTTTTGGCCATGACCACACATGACAGTTCGAGCTAGCGACTAGTTCCACCTAAGGCACACGTATCGTATACTATTCTATAGCTCTTTTAACCTACACCCCCACTTAAGTCATGCTTTTCTGGGTAAAAACGGACTGTTTAAGTCTCAGAAAAGTATGACTGAAAGGCGGGTTTACGTCACACAGTGCTACAAAGAAAATTACTCTACATCTAAATGTTCCACTTTCATATTTCCTCTCCACATAAATAGCCAAGTAGGCATCCTACAGCCATTCTCTTATAAAAATATCTGGTACCAATATAGCGAAGCAGTATCTAATTCTCGTTCCATTAAGGAATCTCATGCTGAAGTAGCTATTACGGTTAACGAGTGCAGGTACAACAGTAATGTGATTGCTCAGCACTATGCGTCTGATAAGCGAGGCCTGATCGCTCTCTAATACATTTAGTAACTTGTATTACACATTATTTATAAAAACCTGTCTGTTAGTTTCTAGTAGAGTTGAATAAAGTGTAGTTTTTTGCTGGAAGATCGATCGAATCGCCAAACTTTGGTTGTATGTCGACGGCGAAGTGCCAATACCTCCTAACTGCTTTTTTTTTGTGAAATTCATTTTTTTTTTCGTTTTGAATTTAAAGGCGTTATTCGCATGTTTTAGTGAAATCGCCTAAGTGTATTTTTAGTTGCAACAGCATTAAATTAAAATGTGGAAATATGTACCTCCCAACTAAAACAACGTGTCTATTTTTGGAACGTTTTTTTTCCAGTATGTGTAAATTTTTGACTTTGTCAGTTAGGAGTTATTGGCACTTCGCCGTCGATGTGAGTTTGACTGTTTGTTGACCAATCATACTTTGAAGGCTCAATGGGTTTTGAATAGACAAATAAGTAGACAATTACCAAGGTTAGGACATAGGATACTTTTCATTTTGGCAGTACGTAAATTTCAGAAGCAGTAGCAAAGTGGCGGTATTTACACTAGGTTTTACTAAGTAATCTATAGTAATAATAAAACTGATGAGTTTGTTTGTTTGAACGTGCTAATCTCTGGAACAACCGGTCGGATTTGAAATTTTTTTTTATTGCCCAATTCATAAGGAAGGCTGTATAAAAAGCTATTTAACATCCTCGCTAGGACCCTTAAAAACCGGGCAAAAAGAAAAAGAGTAAAAAAAAACGGTAAGCGAAAACAAAGTAAAGCACGGGCAGGCGATGCAATACGACGGGGTGGGTCGGGAGAATATGAAATTTTACGCCGACGAAGCTAGCGAGCCGCGAGCTAGTTAAATGAATATAGTTACTAAAGTACTTTGACGCCTAAGTGTCATTTTGTTCCAAATATTTTTAGTGACATTTATGACATTCCGAGTTCAATGCCCTCTCTAAAACATTAACCGCACAATAAACTACCGTAGTTCTGTTCCCTCATTTATCATTACAGTACCTACAAAACAATTGCAAAGCGTTCATTAAATTGCACTTGCAACTGGCAGGTAATGAAATAAAGCTTCCATCAAAGGGAATTCTTTGTGCCCGGGAGTCGCAGCTCGTGAAGACTTTATTGTACGCGACTATTAGACGCACAGTGGCAGGTGGCTTTATTTACTTACATAATAGAGCCTTGAATGAAGTCATATTTATGCATTTTAATTCTACTAATGCTTTTTCACTCTTAAAAAATTTAATACATGTATAGAGTTATGGGGATCAGGAACAGGGGATCCTCCGACAAGACAGGTGTTGTGACCACCACAACCCATTTACTGAATAATATTATGATACCCCTTGGTTAGAGTGGTTGTCAGACTTTTGGGCTTCTGACTAACCGTAAAATTTAAAATTTCCAAACGTGCAGATGATTTAATACTGAATTATAAATTAATTCAAGTATTAACAAATTGACAATTTAATTTGAAAACCAAAAAATAGGTATTGTACCGCCAAAGTAGGGATCAAACTTATGAGATACCGTTCCACAGTCAGTACCTTAACGAAAAGGCTATTGCCACATAGGATAGATAAATAAACCCTAAAATATTAAAGGAATACTTGTAAAAACTAATAAAACGCAAAGATTCTAGGAAAAACTTTAACTTTGGCACATCAAAGCCTGTCTTCAATTTGATAACAAATCAGCCAACTTTGTAAGAAACTTTGTTCAAATACTTAGAACTTACGAATACTTACACTTTTGTAAGTTTCGTTTAGTGCAAGTTTTTAATAGAAAATCTTTGAACTTAGTTTTTGTAGTTGCTGTAAAAGGGCTTTATGTATAAGAAGATAAAGATTAAACTAAAGTTATATCAAAGGTTGATAGACATAGACAGTCAGTATTTTTATTAAATCCGTTTGCACCTTGCAAGATTCTTGAACAGATCAAAAACGTGGACAACTGGACACCCACGGTACGGCTAGTCCATAAATTCAAAGTCGCTCAGCGAGCTATGAATCGAGCTATGGTTGGAGTCCCTCTGAGGGATCAATTCTGGAACGAGGTGATCTGGCAGAGTACCAAAGTTGTCGACATAGCTCACAGAATAAAAAAAAAATTATATTAAAAAAATAAATATAATATTTTTTGTAAATAAAATTAACAAATTATAAGTTTACCACCTTAGAATACCTACATGTGGAATGCAATAAAAGTACTGAATAATGAGTATTGAACAAGCAATCGGCTCTGGGCCGGCCCGACTTAAGGCTCCTACAAACAGACGCGACACGCGATATAATCGCGCGCGACACGCGATATAATCGCGCTTGACATGCGATATAATCGCACGCGACACAAAGGCACCGCCCGTTGTGCGACTTGCGGTGCCTTTGTATCGCACGCGATTTTATCGCGTGTCGCGCCTGTTTGAAGGAGCCTTTATGAGTTTAGGTCGTGAGTTCGAACCCTGGCAGGCAATTTACTTCGTTCTTTTGTTTGTAAGAGATAATGTCTAGAAATACTGTTCTGATTACAAAAAGTATTTCACTAATAAAAAGCTACACTAGTACCTACTGAGTGCTATAGGATTTGTTTATGGCACAGTTAAGTTCCTCGCGGACAAAGTCATTGAGATAAATCTACAGAAATATGTTTTCATCGGCTGAAGCCAGCCCGAGGCATTTCAAAGGAAACCAGTCACCAAATAATAAACTTCACCGATTAATATCAATGACACTCCATTGGGTACTCTAAATATTGAACGCAATCAAAGCTTTGCCAAAGTATTTCAAGTGATATCTTAACTTGACGACGGTTTACGTTTCAACGATTTTCTTTAAGTTAATATTGATACTGGTTCATTTGGGTATAATATATATTATATATACATATAATGGTGGTTTGCAGACTCAATGTTTAAAATCCATGTATCGAGTGCAAATCCTGGCTAGAAAAAAAATCAGATTTACATACTCAATACTTTTGCTTATTCCCAGGAACTCCAAATCTATTATTCTCCAAACTATTTCACTCCATACATTGATTCCCAAGAGCTCCATAATTTTATTAGTTAAAATAATATAATACTAAAAAGGTTCCCATTGCTTTTTTAATTTGGAGCCGCCGGGAATAAAATTCTGGAGCGCCTGGGAATATAATAAGCCAATACTTTATTTGCATTCCACAATGTGTAGGTACAGACGCCAGCACAATAAGCTACTACAATCTGTCCGTCTGTTAGACATACAAAAATAAATAGAGTTTTAAATATTATTTCAGCCGAAAACAATAAATGATTAAAAAAAAATACAAAACGCAAAGAACATTATTCATATTCGCTCACGAGAAGTTCAACATCTTGTGCAAGTCGTAAATGTCAAGAGTAGTAGAGAATTATGTCTGTACTATCTGCAAGCGGGGTGGTTCAGCAACCTGTTACATTTTGCATTGTTTTCTTTATGTTATCTTTTAATGGAATTGCTTATGTAACTTGTTTATAACACAATCCGTACTTAAGGCAGAGAATTTCTTGAAAACGGTCAAAATGTTGGTGTTTTAAAACAGTGTATCTCTTAAACCGTAAATATAATTATGACCAAAAAAAAAATTTGATATTTTCAAGTCTTGTTTTAATATAGTGATGGAACTCCAAGCATAATTAAATATACGCATCAAGTAATGCATCAAAAAAGATCATCAAATACACCTCTTAATTGTCTTTAAAAGCAGTTTATACCTTCATTAACAATTTTAATTATAATTAAGAATATACCATTAAATTTCTAACGCCAAATTGCATTCAGCGATGGATTATTTATTATTAAATAGTTTTTGTAAATAGATAATTGCTTCATATTTTGCAATAAATTACCAGAGTTGTGTCATCGCGCTTCTCTTTCTTTTCTATGCAGTCCGACAGTGACCGCGCTTTAGGTCATTCATGTAGTTGCCTTAATGCTTAGGTACTGCGGGGTAATTGCGTAACACACAATGAAAATGCCTTTCAATATGAAAATTCAACAACATACGTTACGTTATTTGCGTTGTCGAGTAGACGAATTTTTCAAATAGTTGAAGAATTTCCTTTATCATCCTTTGGATTGTGATAATAAGTTAGCATCTGCCTAGCCTTTTCCCAACTACGTGAAGGTCGGATTCTTTCAAAATCTCTGAAGTGAACTGGCAGAAGGAATTACGTAGCAGGTACAGTCACGAGCATAAATTCCGTAAAGTTACGCAAGATTTAAAAGAGATTTTCTCCGAAAGTCAAACAATCTGCCTTATCCCAACTATGTTAACGTCGGCTTCCAGTCTAACCGGATGCAGCTGAATACCAGTATTTTACTTGGAGTGACTGCCTATCTGACCTCTACAACCCAGTTACTGGGTAATACGATACCCCTTGGTAAGACTGGTTGTCGACTTTCGGGCTTCTGACGACCCGTAACGACTGTCAAAGATACGCGAATGACAGCCGGGACCAACGGCTTAGTACTTTCCGAGGCACAGAGGGGTCTTGGTATGTAAAGATGGTCACCCATCGACGGACCAACTGCGGCAAGCGTAGCTTAACCTGATCAATCGACCCGTGCGGCTATTATTACTTGAATTGTTATTGACTTGTTATTGTTGGATTGTGATAAAAAAATGTGCAATTGAGATGCCAGTCTTGTTTAATTTCCAATACCACAAGCTACAATTATTTATATAATTAATAATTATCATATCATTTTAATTTTAGTTATATGACACACATGACATTTACATTACATTAGTAGACCCAAATATCCAGTCTTTCTTTGTTCGTCGAGTCGTTGAGCTCCTCAAGTTTGGGTTGAGCTACACGGTTACTCACACGGTCCACTCAAATCTGTGTGGTACTTTCTTCCAAAGACCATTTCAGACATCAATCTTATCATCTTGGTGTTCACATGATCTGGCCAAGATATATCTGGACTATAAAAGAGACTGTGACTTTGTTTCGGCCTTTCTTCCCAGAGTAATCTGAAACGCCGATCTCATGTAGCTTATTTTTTTATGAAGTGAAATCTTCCTTAAATCGCGTTGGGCATTTTTTGAAATGGGAAAAAACCATTGAACTCGCGCCACTGTTACCATAAGCGAAACCGCGCGTGTTTTGTTTATAAGACGATTCAAAACATACCCGCTTCGGATGTGTTCGGCTGTCCTCGGAATGTACTCGGTTTTAATGTATATCCGATATGTCAGTGAGTGATGGCAAAGTATTCTGTCAGTGTTTTGTTTTCACTTCTATCGGCACTCCCGGAGTGCCACTGCTTTTTTATAATATGACGTATTATTCCGATATCCTATTAACAGAATAAATAATTTCATTTCAGTGCAAAATCTCTGAAAACTAATTTTTGACCCCCGACAGATACAGAGGGGTGTTATATAAAAACACTCCGAACTTCGACAGCCAAAAATCGATTCGCAAACTCACGTAGGTCTAGGTATGGCAGATGGCTGCTTTAGCAAAGCACAGTAATTATACCATTGCAGTTTCCCAAATTAGTATGACCCAATCCCCCACAGTAATAATATTAACACAGCATTAGCTTCATTAGTCTAACTAATTAACTTGCGTATCCCTTTAGATTAAGCGGCCATTATAATTAAGCCCGTCAAATTTGTAGTGGCTACAGTCTCAGGGGTGAAGTGTAGCGGTCATAGAACTGTTGTCTATGTCTGTGTTGAGATTAGAAAAGTTTTAGGATTTATTTATTTATGATTTTGTACCTATTGTCGTTAGAAAACACCGCTGGGTATACCCAGCAGTGAGTGACTCCATGATTATTAAAAAAAAATGATTATTTAATTTTAAGCCTAATTTTAAAAGTTTTAGGATTTATTTATTTATGATTTTGTACCTGTTGGCGTTAGAAAACACCGCTGGGTATACCCAGCAGTGAGTGACTCCATGATTATTAAAAAAAAAATGATTATTTAATTTTAAGCCTAATCCTAAAAGTTTTAGAATTTATTTATTTATGATTTTGTACAGTCAAGTGCAGAGAAAAGGTACCCCACCAAGACTTAAAGATTATCGCCCGAGCAAGCTCGGGCCCGCGTGTCACGTGAGCATTGAGCAGCTCCCTCCCCCGCCGCCGCACCCATCTCTGCCCGCGTGCATCCACCGATCCGCCTCAAATAATATTTGCAAGTATTTAATAATTTTATATGGTATTTTATCGGCTTCCTTCTGGCCGAACTGTAAGATACCAAGAATAACTTACAAAAAGACACTGCGTGCGATTAAGATACGAACCTGCTTCACCAGGCGCCAGCCGATCAACTAGACCGTGCCTTATACCACTAGGCTATTGGCTCAGTTATCAACCTCAACGAAAATTTGAATAGCATTACTCCTTTTATCGAACAAGGTTATTAACGGTCTTATCTTCTAGATATTAAGGTTTAAATTTCAACTTCCGTGTTATATTATTTTAATACTAGCACCTTACCGTCTTGTTTTACAAAATGCAATACGCAACTCCTCAATTAACTAAAACATAAGGTTGAAATTAGCATAGATTTCTTGTTTGGTTGAATAGAATGTGTTGATTCCGATTGTTGCACTACCCTCATTTTACTTCAGAAACTTAACTGACGTATGAACTGCGAGTTAAGGTTTAATTTACAGTGGAGTCATTTTAATAGGTAACATTTGACGTCTGTCAGTTTTGTCCTCATAGTGAGGTGACCTGCTTATAAACATCGATTAAAGTGAATGAATCGATACGGACTTGAAACATATGCGAATTTTAAAAATCATCAGGCGAATCCCTGTCCCATTATTATTATTTTTTTCGTAAATTTAAGGAGCAAAATAAGACAAGTACACAATTTAACAAAAAAATTGCATTTATTCAGTTGAACTATCAGAACTGTTAAAAGTATTGTCATCTTCATCACTGCTGTCAGCACTCAGAGATATTATTAATTCATTTTCAATAATATTGTCTATTCTCACATCTCGTTCAAAATCTTGTAAAATTATTTTCTTTGTTTTCTCTACGACTTTTTTCCAGTCTTCTGTAGTGACTTCTGCACACGCAGTTTGTAGCAGAGACATCATTTTAGCAGTACTGAAGGGTGGTTCAGTATTGTTCCGCGCTGCATAACCCTTTATTTGTGCCCAAATAAGCTCGATGGCGTTATACTGGCAATGGTAGGGAGGCAATCGAATAACTTCGTGTCCATGCTCTAGGGCTAGTTCATCGATTACATAGCGGAGCTTGGACGGCTTAGTTGCTTTTACTAGATTTAACAACTCAACTTTTAATAAAGTTGGACTTGCATCCACACCATTTCTTACCAGCCACGAGACAATTTCTTGCTTTTTATTTGCTTGAGTTGGTGGTTTATCAACTTGTACAGAATGATACGGTGCATTGTCCATTATAATTTTCGATGGGTTTTCTAAGCTGACTAGCAGCTTCTCAAACCACTCTTTAAAAACCTCAAAGTTTATTTCCTCATGGTAATCACTTGTAGTTTTAGAGGCGAATGCGAGGAGGCAGTTTTTCTATTTCATTATTTTTTGTATTTTTATACCTAGTTAGTTAAAAGAATAATAAATAATTTTTTTATTATAATCACAACGTGGTTATTAATTTATGGTGATATTTCTTCACAAGTCATCATTGCATTCGATTCTACTTATCAGCTTTCGATTTTTAGAGTAACATCCCTAGTGTTTAAAAAGAAAAATGGTTAACTGACGTAACCTTGTAACGACGTTCAGTTCTTTAGATCAGAAATTGTTTATTATGTTTAGAATGGTTTATTAATGAAAGCAAATCGTAAAATTACTCGTATCGGTCATTATTACAATAAATATGTAATCGTAATTGAAAAAAGGTAAGCAATTGTGCAGTTCTAACAAAACGAAAAAATATGTTATTTTATGCCCGCCGTTACAAGGTTACGTTGTTGAATATTTGATGAATTGTCAAATGTTACCTATTAAAATGACTCCACTTTAGTATACTTCTTCGCCTTATTTACTAAACTGTGATTGAGGGTATTTTTACTTTTCAAATGGTTTCATTTTCGTGCCGATTCGCTTGTGTCTAATTATCTTCATCGTAATATTATCCAATTTATTATGTTTTTGACCAGTTGATTTTATTAATCGATGGTATGGTTCGATTAACAACTTTATTGAAGGCTAAAATTGTTGTTCTGTGGGAAAAGGAACAAAACAAAGTAAATATCACGAGATATGATCATAACGGTAAGATTTACGTTATTCTTACACATATACCTATTTATTGTTGCAATCATGTTGCATTATTACTAACAAGTTGAATTTTTTTTAATGTATTTCTAATATTATTATTTTCATTACAGAGAAAAACAGTTCGTAGATGGATACAAAGGTATCAAGCGACGGGTGATGTGAAATGTGATCACCAAGGCCCTCGCCCGATTGCTTACACTAATGAATCGAAGCGACAACGTAATATGTATTGTGAAAGTTCACTCAGTGGCACCCTTCAAAACTACGCGTTCAAATGCTGACTTCAAGAAGTGTTAGACAGTGACGGCCATCCTATCCGTTATGAATAGGCAACTCGGCAGATTGACTGTGTAACTTATTTGATAAAATTGCATTGGAACATTTATATGAGCAAGTGTTAATAATTCCCAATATCATTCCATAATCAGTGGGATCATTATCTCGTAGTTAATCAAAAATAAACAACCTTTATTATTATCAATCCAGTTACTCTTGTTTACAAGTAGTCTGTTAACGATTCATATCTGACCTCACATATTTTTCTAATATTGTGTTAAATAAGGCTAATCAGAAAATGTGATAAAAGAGAAAGATGTATATTGCTATACTGTTATAGTTTAGCATGTTGGTTCTTCCTCTGTAATTCACAGGCACAAATGACAACATTTCATTTTCAACCAAGCTTTTTTCCGATAAGATCATACAGAGTATAAAAAATGTATGTTTTCACAACTTTAAATAAATAAATATTACTGTAGATATGTTTCTAGAAATATCTATAAACGAACCGTTATCTGTTAAACGTTCTAAGACAAAATAAGGTATCTATTTTGTGTTTAGTTAATATTCTAAGTAAACAACCCCAATTTAACATAGACAGGAATCTGTATATTCAACCAGGAAGTGGATTCCATAAAGTCCTAGAAATGTAATTAGAAAAATAAATGAATATTGTTTATGCAAAATGCCTAACTTTTATTACAAACCTCCATTTGATTTCTTAATAATAATAAACAAAAATCACCTACTAAAGAAACTAAAAAAAAAATAAAGGTAAATAAATAAAAAAACCCTTCTCATGCGCGGATTTGAACTCGAGACCATCACATTGCTAAGCCGCAGTGTATACCACTAGACCAACACGCCATTTGCGTTACACTACAAAAAACTTAAATAGGTTCGATGTCCTTACCAAGGGGGTAACTATCACTGTGAAGCGGACTGTACCTGTTGTCGTTAGAAAACACCGCTGGGTATACCCAGCAGTGAGTGACTCCATGATTATTAAAAAAAAATGATTATTTAATTTTAAGCCTAATCCTAAAAGTTTTAGGATTTATTTATTTATGATTTTGTACCTGTTGGCGTTAGAAAACACCGCTGGGTATACCCAGCGGTGAGCGATTCCAAGATTATTAAAAAAAAAGATTATTTAATTTTAAGCCTATTCCTTCTTCTTCTGTTCCTTACTGCCCGGTTCCGTGCTTCGCTCATCTAACTTTAGGTATTCATTGGGAAGAATATAATGCTTTGACCTATATTAATTTATGAACTTAAGACACGACCTGCCAGGGTCACGGGTTGTTCGATAGAGTTACCGTGGCTCTGGCACAGGCAACTGAAGGAACACGGGTAGGTTTTATTCAGTAAAAGTCTGACGCTCTGCCCAGAGCGGGGAGAAATTATTTGGCAATTAACCACCAAAAAAAAAATGTAATGATATAGTAGAAAGGAAAATATTTAACTGATCTTCCAAAATCATTTTGCGCTTCCAATGATGCACACCTTTTATTATAATTGAACTTTTTTTTAACTTTCTGGGTTTTTCTCACTAACTTTCTCGGTAACAGGGTACCCCGACTACATGGGTTAAGGTTAGGTTAGAACTGTGAATGTGAAGAACCTACCTGCGAGCGCTACATCCAAGGTTATCGCAGTTATTTGGCTATTTAGTATTCTTAAGGCCCCGATGTGGTTCACAAAAAGAAGCGCAATCAATACATCATTACAAAGTGTTCATTATTATTTTAAGGAGCTCAAAATGTAAATTATTAGAGGTTCGATTAAGTATAAATAACTGCACAATTCAACACTCATTTAATTTACTCCAATATACTGGGTGTCATTATCATGAATAATAAAGGCAATATTTTGATAAAACCAATGACTACTACTTGTCTGCGATAGTCAATTTTATTGTTGTTCGACTCGAAATTGTCCTTGAAATAAATATTTGCCAGTCACCCAACATTCAATTAACCTGTGAAACCTTGAATATTTATAAAGCATTCAAAACTTTCAATACCAAATAAGAAAAGAAAGAAAATACGTCTATTTGCGGAAAACATGACGCATAAAAATATAATATTAATAACAATAGTATAGTATTATAATATATGTATGTAGTGTAGTATTTCAATATGACTTTGATACTGAAACACTACGAGTAGTTTTTCAAAGAATAGGCTTAACTCGGCATTGTAGGCAGCCTACACAATACAAATATCGGTGCCATTTAGATAGATAGATACCATTTATTTGGCGCACACAAACAGACAGCAGAACACACAAAAGTACAATAATAAATTATAACCAAATTACCCACATGATTATAATATAAAAACAAGGTGCCGAAACAAAAACAAAATGATAAACACATATCGAAATAAAAGTGACACTATGACGAATACTTAAAATAAAATTAATAACGAAACATATACAGTGCGGTGCGCGTCTCTAGGTTGCACCAATTGGGAGTCCAGCTCAGCATGTGTCAGGCAAATGTACCTGATGCTGATATTCTGCTGGATCCCTGCTGTGACACACGGCCGTTGAGAAGACGAGATAAATTGGTGTTGTGACAGGTGTTAAGTGCAGTGTGAAGTTTTGTAAGTATACCCGACACTTTAATTATGTATTCTACAGTAAGTTTTGCATTGGGAAACGTTCTTGTTCGTGGGCGTGTTAGTATTGCGTTTTGATTACTTGATTCTTTTATTATTTATAAAGTTATATGCAGTATATAATGTGTAAATGAATAATATTATAATTATAGTGACGTAGGTGCGAATAAAATAATACAATCTGGCTAGGATAAAATTAAAATTAAATGCGTTTACAATAAATAAATATAGGTAAATAACATGTGTAATTATTACAACTATTATCCAACAAAAGATCCAGAAACCACTCAATTACTATACCTTTATGAAACAAATTCAGTATCCCAACCATCAAAAAAAATCAGCTGTTCCCTACATTTATGTTCGTATAACTCTTCAAAATGTAGGAACGTAGAACAGCAGATTTTTTTTCGCGATTTCTGTTTTGGTCCCATATTAAAATTTGTTCATAATGACGAGTACAATGACCACTTCAGAGGTCGTTAATGTTTTACCAATAACTCTGTATATGTCTGGATGATATTTTTTTAAACTATCTTAATTGGCCTTAGTATAAAAACTCAAACTCAAAGCATTTATTTTAATTAAGCCATTTACAGGAAGTTTTCAATTGTCAAAGAATCGGTCAGTTAGTCGGAAAGATGAAGCTAGTTGCCGATTCCAAAGCGTAGTAGGTTTCTGTGGAGATGAACGGGCAAGAAACTCTATGAACACTCCTCAAGCAAAAATCGACCGCAGTAGTGCAGGCTGGCAGTAAAATAACTCTGGTTGCATTCTAAGTCTAACAGTCAAGCGAATTTAGAATGAGGTTTCTTTTAGTATTAAGTTTTTCCTTGGAAAAATCAGTGATATTATACGAGTAGGCGCGTTTATGTAAACACGTTTGTTTGAAATAAACGCAATAATTATAACGTTGTATGTTTTTAACGCCCCTACACAATATTCCACGCACACATCGCAGGGAACTGCTTATCTGCAAAAGCTTCATACAGACTATAAAAAGTGCATTCCGCTAAAATTCCACCATCAACTGTACGCAATACACTACTTGTTTTGTTCAACAAATAAAACAAAACAGCCTAACGTTGCGTAACATGTACGCGAACTTCGCAACACTAACGCCTGTTTTAGGGGTATGTTTCAATTTGCCTGCCTAATTGAGATTGCTTCCCGCATATCAATTTGTATTTGGAGCCTATCTACCTGCTTTTGCGTCCGACATTGGGTTCCAGCCAAACCGATTTTGTGTTATATCTTTATGGAAGGAAACTGCCGGGATCAGGAAACTTGAGGCTGCTTCTAAATATCGTTTTACATTCGGAAAGGCAATAAATTTTAGCATACTAGACGTTGGAATTTTGGTTCTCGTTGTAAGAGGTATATTGACCTGTTTTTTAAAAATCAGGGTGAGGTTTTTATGTATATGTACTTATTTATTTATTTGAACAGGAGAACCAACTGCTATAGCAAAAGTTCTGCTATAACAGTTGTCTAAGATAATGTAGGTATCAATGCGATGCCTGTCCGGGGAGCGGTGAATATTTTATGCAAATCCCGCACCCCTGGCCATAGGCAGAGGTGGAACACCGTGGTGGTTTTAGTCGGTAAGAGTCCGGCATGCTCCTCTGTCACTCCACGATGGAAGAAGTCCATGAAAATTACAACCGCACACCAAAAAAAAAAGTATCAATGCGATGTTTCCAATGGTTTGCTTTTATAATCAAATAACTTCTTCCCGCAACCTCATCCGCTTGAAATTTCTTATTCCTTGCTATTGATTCGTTTTCATTTAACGTTCTTTCTGACTTCTTTTTCCTTTTGCTTAAGTGATTAAGTGTTTCTTAAGTGATTAACTGCCACCGCGGTCACACGGCGTCCGCCAACAATAGATTCATTTCTAATTCGATCACGCAGGGATGCTCCCAGCATAGCCCTCTCCATTGCCCTTTGGGTGATTTTAGCCTTCCAATAAGGCCCATTGTGAACGACCATGTTTCAGTGCCATAGGTCATCACTGGCAACATGCACTGGTTGAAGACTTTCGTTTCATTTCATTTCATTTCATTTATTCATTTTGTGAACATAGGGTACAATTATACAGATGTTATACATAAAAAATGTTGGTCCATGCTATGTCCCGCCAAAAGGCATACAAAATATCAAATAACAAAATTTAATAAGGTCAATAAGTAAGTCGATGTCACAATTTCATGCAATAGTTAATATAATATGTCAATAAGAATCAAAAACGGCACATAAACAAATAGGTAATTAGTCACAATTTCGTATACAATAATAAATACAATAATAAATGCCATAGAAATGTCAATACATATTATCAATGTCTTACAAAAGCAACATTTTAATTATAGAGAGATATACCTACAGTTACACAACTATTATTTTAATTTGTCATTAAGATATTCATTAACAGAATAATACGCCTTGTCATTCAATAATTTAAAAAGCTTACGTTTAAACTCATTCATATTGTTACTTGATACAATTTGATCAGGTAATTTGTTATAAAGTTTTGGAGCCATTGCAAATATACTATTGTAGAGAAACTTGGTTTTAGTGCATAACGGGTGCAACTTTTTTGAGCGCCGTTGACTTTTGACAAATTCATATAGAGACATGTTGTTTTTTACAAAGATACAAGTTTCATAGACATAAAGTGATGGTACAGTCAATATTTTTAAGTTTTGGAAATGTGGCTTGCATGAATCCGTTCGTTTTATTTTACATATAGCTCGAATACACTTTTTCTGTGCTATCAATACCTCCTCTACCCTAGTCGCATTGCCCCAGAATATAAGGCCATACCGCAAAGCAGAGGCGACATAACCGTGATATGCTGCTAGGAGCGCTGTCTTATTCACAATTTTGCCTAGCATATAGAGAGCATAGGAGAACTTACTGAGCTTCCCACATACATCATCAATTTGAGTTCTCCATGACATATCGTTATCAATATGCAGTCCTAGAAATTTTGTGACATTAGTTTCCAGTATTTGGTCACCTTTGTAATTTACTTGAAACGGTGACAAAGTTTTTTGTCTAATTTTAAAATTCATAATTTTAGTTTTAGTTAGGTTAATTTTAAGGTTATTAGCATTTAACCAGTCAACAATCGTAACAATACTGGTGTTAATGTCATTTTCTATTTCTTTATTACTACCATTACTATATATAACCGTGCTGTCGTCGGCAAATAAGGACATTTGGTGCTTGATTACTTGGGGAAAGTCGTTAATATAGCAAATAAACAACAAGGGACCCATCACAGAACCCTGCGGAACACCGTAGCAAAGAACTTTGGAGCTAGACGAGTATACTACTTCAGTTTTGGATTTAATATCCACTTGACTAATCTGAGTAATTTGTTTTCTACCTTCCAAATAAGATTGTATCAGATTAAGCACGTTACCTCTGATGCCGTAACTGTTTAGCTTAGCTAATAGTAATTTATGGTCCACATAGTCAAATGCCCTGGTCATATCCATATACATTGCCATTACTGGTTTCCTAGTGTCCATGTTGTAATGTATTTTTTCAAGAAAATTATATATGGCCATATTAATGGTTTTTGACTTCCTAAAACCCATTTGTTCCTTGCAAAAAATATTATATTTTTCAAAAGGGAAGAAGCCAATCTAGAAAGACAATTTATATTACGCCTTTACAAGTTTCTTCTAGTTACAACTACACTTCACTAAAACCTCAAAAACTGCACTTGTTTGCCTTGGTTTAGCTGCAAAATAATACCTTGATCACATAAAAACTATCACGAATTAAACGCATCAACAAAATCCGTAAAGATATCTGACCGCCGATGGTAATCATAACAAAATCCATTTTGTCAACCATGAAACCGAGGTAACGGCGACATTGTCAAAACTTATCATGTTTCTCATTAAATGGTAATCGATACCGTATCGAGCAAACTTGGGTATCGCATGACGAGGAAGCGACGCAAGGTCAGGTTGGAAGGTTACCGAGAGTGGTGCAGTGTCTATGGATTTACTCGATTTGTAAAATATGCTTGGTTTAATTTGGCAAGGACGTGGAAGGTACCTAAGCCTGCGTTTGCTGTTATAGATGTTCTATGTCACGAAGTCTGTTTGACTATGAATGTTGTCAAGCGTGCACGTGCACATTGTGATCAACAGAGACTCAACAATGGGTGAAGTAAAACGGTACACATTCGCGGAAATAGCCTCATGCGACGGCAGCAAGGCGCAGCCGCTGTGGGAGCGCGCTTGTCGGGATACGTCACTACTACAATCAAAGCCGAACGGACTTCGTGAAATAGAATATCTGTAACCGCAATAAATAGGTGGATGGGTGACTATTAATATTTATATTACAAGTCATATTTTAGCCACAATAGACGAGTTATGCAATACAAATGATTAATTTTCAAATACGGGCAGAAAACGATCGATCCTGGTAAAGGTCGACAGAAGCCCAAAAGTTTGACAACTAGTCCTACCAAGCGGCATCGAATTACCTAGTAATTGGGTTTTGGAACAGCAAAACCCAATTACTAGTTACAATATATTCATATATCAACATAGTCGGGAAAAAGCTAGGCACATGATGGGTAGAAAAAAGAAAGTAGGTAGGTAAGCTAAGGTACAGCATATTCGTTTCATCATCATCATCATCAGCCTATAATGTTCCCACTGCTGGGACACAGGCCTCCTCTCAGTGAGAGGGAGTGGGCCGTAATCCACCACGCGGGCCCAGTGCGGGTTGGTAGATGTCACATGTCTTCGAATTTTTGGTTCTAGGACATGCCGGTTTCCTCACGATGTTTTCCTTCACCGTTTTGTGAGCAGTGGTGATGAAATAATTTACACAAAGTAAAGCGCCTGTCTGGGTTCGAACCTACGACCTACAACTCGTAAGTCGCGGCCGTTACCACTTGGCCACCACTGCTCGTCGTGCTCGTCATATTCGTTTCCTTAAACAAAATCTAGTTTTGACTGTTGAAAAATTAGTATTCTCTAACAGACACCAGCACATCAAGCTACCCGAATCTGTTAAATTTTCCTAATCAACTTTGAACCTTATGCTTCAGCGATAAAGTTGAAAATCGATTAAAGAAATTTGACAGATTGTAGTAGCTCAATGTGCTGAAGTCGGCAAACAAGACAAAAGTTTAAGACATTGTAACACAAGTCTCACTACCTCGACTTTAAGGAAACGATTTTTCTAGCGATAGGTACGTGATATATCTAAGAGAACCGCTTTCTGCGTCTAACCCTTTTAATTAATTAAACACTCTAGGTATGTAATAGGTAATACGGGCTGGTGTCCGCAACTCCACGTCAATGCCCGTATTTTGCTTACGGATTGGAAAATCGAGTATTCGATCCACCCGAGCTCCTCAAGGAAGGCCAGCAACGCCTTGATGTTACTAACCGTCTCACGTAGGGTACCTGGGTTACCGAAGTACTTTGCCCTGTACGTGGCGATACCGGGCAGTTTGGAACACATGTGCCGCTGTCTCGTCGTCCTCCATGCAGGCCCGGCACAGCGGACTGTCTGTTACTCCTATGACAAAGAGGTGTTTATTAAATGACCCGTGGCCAGTTAAAGCTGCAGTAACTATACGCAGCTTTTGAATACTTTATAATTATAACAGGGATTGTTAAAATTAACTTAGGAAAGTACTAAAATACTTTTACGGATCAGATGTTTTCAGGCAGTAGACGTAGTATGTAATGATTTTTATATTGGGTCCAGCCATCAAAACAGTCTGTCTGTGCCTGCCTTTGTACAGTCAGTAACAAAAGTCGATTAACACTTCAGTTTTTTTGATATCAGATAATGAGCAAAATATTAAAGGCTCGTACACTTATTAAAAAAAAAAAAATATTTGCATATAAACTGACGGGCTTGTTGTAAGTACCATTCCCTAATTAGTATTACAGCATAAGTGCAATGCAATTTTGAACAAATATTTTGCTCAATAACTGAGATTAAAAAAACTGTAGTTTTAATCGACTTTTGTTGCTGACCGTACGTACATTTGTGGGTACAATATCTCCCTTAATTAAATTCAAATCGTAATACTAATTAGGGAATGGTACTTACAACAGCCCGTCAGTTTATGTGCAAATAATCTTAAAACTGCTGAAACACATGTTTCTATAATTAAAATTTAGAAAGAGATCATAAAGCGCTTTATAGCTTAAAGTTTATTGTCTGTGGACTTGAATTTGAAGTTTTAGTATGTTCAGAATGGTTCAGAACAAGTCGTCGTCGGAGTCAATGTCTTATTAGTCTTGGGTTCAATACCAGGGTCAGACGAAGTGTTATTGGTTGGGAAAAACCTCTTTGCAACTCTCAGTGGCAGCTCTGCATCAGTATTTGAATGGCTCCCCTTTTACGAGTACCTGGTGACTTGACTAGTAACTGTCGAAATGTGAAAAACTTAATTAAAACTTGGTAGTTCGTGATGAATTCATCAAACGTTGATTTGCTGTGTCAAAATGTGCCAAATTGTTTAATCACGTACGTTCTAGGTTTTTTTTATTACCAGCTATAATTTCATTAAGGCGCAATAAGTTTAAGTAATTGACAATAGCGCATCGCGTCAACAAATTGTTTGATGTTAGTTGAATCGAATGACCACCAAATTAAAAAATAAAAGGGATTTTGCAGTTTTGTTTAGCTAAATAAAAAAAAATGCACGGCTCAGTGGAATAATTTTTAGATATTTCTTTACTTGATTGATTTCCCTTTACATAAAATATGATAGTTTACTGGCTTGTAATAATTATGTAACAATATGCCTAACTGTGTGACAAAAACATGAAAGCTTTACGGTGTCTTACGTTTGGGCAGCGCCTTAAATCTATTATACCAAATACTGTGCTCCAAATGATTATTAATATCGTAGTGAAAATCATTATTATTGGTATCGAGTATCGGGATTTAGCTTAATAATAGTCAGATTACCTCTATTGTAGCGAAGGGTTCAAATAACTAGATGAATGGAAGCAATCTTTCACACTTAATAACTAAAGTAAATTACTCTGTGAAAGAAGTCATTAGTAACAGAATATTAGGGTGCGAACAGACTACGCTTAATATAACTTGGTGTAGATGCAACTACTTATTTTTGTAAGATAAAGGCTCCTACAAACAGGAGCGACACGCGATAAAATCGCGCGCGACACAAAGGTACCGCAAGTCGCGCAACGAGCGGTGCCTTTGTATCGCGCGATTCGCGTCGTGCCTCGCGCCTCTTTGCAGGAGCCTTAAAACGAAATGTATCATTTAAATAAAAATAAAAAAACGTGTGTGGTAGGGGGACCCCAGTCGGGAGCTATATAATAGAAAGAGACAGAGAGAGATAAAATGACATGGAGGGTCATAACGCTTATCCTTTACGTGACGATTTCTACCATACCTGGGCCCTAATTCTTAACTTCGAAACCACGTCAATTCCTTATGTAATCAGGACATCTGCTATTAACGTGTTCTCTATGACACAAAGATCGAAACCGCGGTGCAAAATGAACGCGAATTTGGCGTGGTTTGAACTGTCAAAATATATGTTGTTCGTACTGTTGACATTTCGATTCTTTGCCGTTAAGGAGACACGATATAGACGTGTTTTTCACATGGTAAGATTTCGCGGGGAATAATACAGAATTTAAAGGAGTCCAAATCATCCTGCCATCTTGGTCTGGACCTGCCGCAATGTTGTTTGTCATTAAGCGGGTCCCACTGGGTCGTAAGTTTGGCCCATCGATCGTCCGACATGCGGCAGATGTGACCAGCCCAATTCCATTTGAGCGTGACAGCTTTCCGAGTGATATCAGTTATTAAAGTGATGGAATGGATTGTTGTATTCTCAACCCGAATTAGCTGGACTCCTTTTATAAAGATTATACATTTTATTTTGATGGCCAGGTAATGGGTCGCGACCCACCAAACGGGAAACGCTGCTCTATTAACAAACATGTTATGTGTGATCACAATGTATTATATATAAGCACATAGAAAAACACTACTGCCCATACCTTTAAGAGGATTTTTAATTGTCTTTCAAGAAGTGGTATACTTTTTACGAGTTATTCCGGTCTGATCCCCTGAAGCCCCCCTCCACCCCTCCTTCCTCGCTCACCTGCTTGTTCGTCTATAACACCCATTTCTGTTATGCTTGCCTTGCTTGCATCATCTCATCATTTCAGCAGAAAGACGTCCAGCAGGTCCTCCCCCGAGTACCGCCACTTCGACCGGTTCTGTGCTTCCTGCTTCCAGCGGATTCCTGCGGCCTTCACAAGGTCATCGGTCCACTTTATGGGAGACCTTCCAACGCTATGTCTTTCGGTACGAGGTGGTCACTCCAGAACCTTTCGGCCCCATTGGCCATCTGTTCTGCGAGCAATGTGCCCTGCCCACTGCCACTTAAGCTTGGCAATTCTTCGAGCTATGTTGGTTACCTGGCTTCTCCTTGCCTGCCTGTTTCCCTCAACAGTAAGTAGGTATACTGAAGAACAATACCTATTATGTACTTGTAAGTATCATACTATAGCATAACTTTAACTTGAAAGTTGAATATTGAAGTAGCTCCTTAGTTTCTCGAGAACAAAGCGCCTGGTGCAAATGAGTGAGTGAGTTTTTAGACAGGCATTCATCTTGGCACCTTATCTTTTTAAACAAAGTTTTATGTTCGGAACAAGTTTTAGTTTTTATTAGTTCTTTTTTTTAGGAAATTTTAAAGCGATACGGGTGAAGTTTTGGGACGAAAAGAATTTGTTTTTTTTTTCGGATTACCTAAACGCGGCGAGGGAGAGGTAAAAGATACTTAAAATTATACTAAAGATAAAATATGCAGATAGAATTTCTTTTTAAATCATGTCAAAATAATTACAATTAAAATACTTATGTTAACATTAAATTGTTTCCTGTTTTTAATTTTATCTTACTGTTCCAATATTTAATACATAATAAAGTTATACAAATCATTTACTCACACTATTATTTACTTATACGCTGAATATGAGCTTAAAATTAATAACTCATTTCAAAAGAATGCCCTATGCACTCAAAAACACCACTGTGCCCAATTAGAACAGCTCCATTCCCACAAAACGTACATGATTATAATTATTAAAAGCACTTTATTATTCGGGAAAAAGTCGGTGTAATGAATCAACTCTCTGGGATATTACTGCGACTGGCTTCGAGGTTTCAAAGGACGCGGAAGTAAAACGGGTTGACTGTAATAAAATATTTTCTTTACCGAAAATGAAATGGATGTAGATAAAAATGTGTTGGCATTTTTTTGGAGTGGAATTGTAAAGACTGACTAGTCAGCATTGGTCGTTTTAGAGCTGACTAAGGTGTTCCAAATGTAATTCGTTTTCATGCCTTGAAGGTTTTTCTGTAGGCACTCAAGCCATTTGTGCTTAGCTGAAGCTAAACACGAATGGCTTCAGTGCCTCGATTGGCTTGTGATCTTGTATAGATCAACATGAATTCGTTTAATTGTCTACAATCTCAAATCCATAATGTTATCTTTCTATTCGAAGAGAATCTGAATACCAACCTAAACTTTTACTTTTTTTAATTAACGAGGATAAAAATATATACGCTGGAATAAAATAATAACAATACTATACTAATATAATAAACTTCGTATACTAAATTAACTAATAAAATAAAAATATAATAACTTAACCTAACTAAATACATATAGCCACATTGGGTACTTAATAAATAATAATTGTTCTACAGTATTTTTCACAAACTTAAGACGATCAAAATAATTCTTGTTGATGAATACATCTTTTTGAGACTGACTTATTATTCACGTATTTACGTTGCATCTATTTGACGACTTTCGAAATTAAACCTAACTTTAGTCTTACTCATGACTTTACTACTCATGAACGTTCAGCCATCTTATTAAAGTAAAGTGAGGATACTTTCCTAGTAAAGTCAAAATTTTCCGCACTGGTTCAGCAGTGGAACAATGACAACAATGACAAGGCAAAAATAGTCAAATTCAATTTGCTAGCAAATCTTCGCAGAGTTGATGGGTATATATAATTGATAAACATGTATTAATCACTAGATGTTAAGGTTTACTTGTTAAAATAATAAACTATATTTCATTTTCATATAATATCTAAACATGAAATACAAAACAAAAATGGGGGTAAACGACCGCAGGTAGTGGGCAGCTTTTTTAAGTATGAGTTTATAAAATCAGTATGGTATTGGTTTTATCGTGTCTAGAGATCGATTTCCATAACGTCTGTGGAGTATCACTAGCTAATTGAATTGCTTCGTATTATTATCAAGGATTTTTAACCTCACACCGCTGATTACTTCACAATCATAGTTGATATCCGTCATATTCAGATAAAAACGTCCAGTTTTTTGCGTCGTTGTCCAAATCCATGGAAAAGGCTTGTCGGAACAAACATGTGGTCTGGACAAAAACTTGGCACGAAATTCACGGGTGTGCTGTGTGGACGGAAGCTGCAGCGTTTGATTTGGTGTATTTTTTTGTTTGAATTTAGAACGCTTGTAAAGTGGGCAGATTTTAGTTTTGTCAAAAAATTACAAAGAATTATTTCAAGACGAGCCTGAGTACAGTATTTTTAGTAATTTTATATCTGACAGTAACCCGATTAGCAACCCACCAGCGACCGATCTTTACTTATTTTCATCGCAATAAGCGATCAAACCCCTCCGTGCCTAGGACAGCACGTTAAACCGTTGGTCCCGGCTGTCATTCGTGGATATTTGACAGTCATTACGGGTCGTCAGTAGCCCGAAAGTCTGACAACCAGTCGTGCCAAGGGGTATCATATAATTATTACCCAGTAACTGAGTTGTCGAGGTCAGATAGGCAGTCGCTCCATGTGAAATACTGGTATTCAGCTGCATCCGGTTAGACTGGAAGCCGACCCCAACATAGTTGGGAAAAGGCTAGACAGATGATGATCGCAATTAGCGATGAAAATAAGTAAAGATCACTGTTACATGACAATGATGCAAAATCACAGGTAAAAAAATCGTGCACTCGTGAAAAGACTGTAGACATTATGCTGTAACTGTCCAGTCATCCAGTGCATCAAAATGTGTGTAACGTAACGTGCGTCACGATTTTGAGTTAAAAAAAATATCAAGATATAAATTTCAAGAAAACAGTGACGGATAATAATGGATTGATCATCAAAATATGCTGGGAATATGACTCAGTAAATGAATCAATGATCTATGTAAGTTCTCTTAAATAAATCCTAACATAAAATCCGTGCCCGCACATACCGACCGTCGTTACTACCTGCACAAAAGACCTTTTTGTAGTTCCATCGATCAGTCACACATGTTACTCACAACACAAACTTCGTCACACGTTCAAAGCTACCCTATTTTATGAAAAAACTGACATAAAAGAAACTTGCCTATAAAGGAACATTGACAAAGTTGACCAGACACTGTCGAGACTTTTAATAACGTTGATTGATTACTTTCTAATTAAATGGATGGTAAATAAACGATTTCAGGGGGTTTAACGGTAACTTTATGCGTAATGGGATACCCGTTTGTATTAAAAGATAAACATAAATAAAACACGTACTTTTTTATATCTAGAGTATTGAATGCTTTCAGACAAATTATAATAGGTTATACCTATTGATGCCAATTCCTTTGTTCACAAACTAAACTAAATTTATGTTCAGTGCATCTTTTTCTTTCTATTTTATTATGAAAAGTACAGAAGATAAATTTTAGTTTAGTCCTGTCAAATTAATCAGCGCCTGACACTACTCCATACAAGTTTAGACGTGATTAAAAACATGCCTACTAAAATTACGTCAATTTACGTCAGGCGCTGAATAATTTGACAGGACTAAACTAAAATGTATCTTGTCCTTTTCTTTGTGAAACAGAAAGAAGATACACGATGCACTGAACTTAAATTTAGTTTAGTTTGTGAACAACAAAATCGGCACCGGCTATAAAAAGTCATCAAGCGAAATATAATTTTGAAGTTAACTTCAAAATTATATTTCGCTTGATGATTGGATTGAGGTGTTAAAAAAGTTGATTAATCAACTTTTTTAACACCTCAATCCAATTAGATTGTTTAACTGTAATATTAAAATTAAAAGAAACATATTTTAAATATGCCTGTCGTGCTTGCTGTAACCAATATGTCCTCCCAATCACGGCAACCATAACTAATCCGCAATGATTCAAAAGACCACAAACTTTTTGGTTACCAAAATCGAAATAATTTTCTTATTAAGCCACAAAAACAAGCATACAAAATTAAAACAAATTGAAACCTCCTTTGTAAACACCATAATCGATTCAAAAAGTTTTTTATACACTTAGTGATGCAAACGCAAAAAGGTCTTCACTCCGTGTGATAGGTACGTTATATAAGATTGACGAAATCTCTTTGAAACTCTTGTTAGGACTTCAGAAGTTAGACAAAGAGTTGCTAAGATATTCGTATGGCGTATCCGAATTATATTTCGTACACATTTTTATCAAAAAAGTCAGGCTTCGTGAGTTTTAGAAGGTTTAGCAAAACTTTATCGGTAGAAGTTTTATCTAAAGTGTGAACTTGGCGATAAGGTTTTTCGGAGCATATTGCCAAAAGTGTCAGATGACATCGATATATTTTAAGGCTTAACACACTTACCCCTTACTAATAAACGTTGTATAGCGTCTGTATAGTTACACAACGCTTTGTCTACTTCTTTCGAAAGTCAAATTACTGACCATTGAAAGAGAAAAATCGGTGTGTAACTATTCATGTGATATAATATGTTTATTAGCAAGGGGGTTATAGCATAACATAATATCCTATGTGCCAAATATCATCGATCAACCGTTCAAGCATGAAAGATAACAGACAGACAGAGTTGCTTTCACATTTACCCATATTCAAACAAATAAATGATTTGATTTATAATATTAGCATGGATATCATTAACATAACATCATGCTTGTATTTACCGATAATATAAGCAGAGGTGTCATAAACAGGGTTAAGGCTCCTACAAACAGGCGCGACACGCGATATAATCGCGCGCGACACAGACTTGCGGTGCCTTTGTGTCGCATGTCGTGTCGCGCCTTTTATTAGTAAAACATTAAGAACCTCTCAGGACTATATTACTAACATCATAAACAATAACTTTTGTTCTATGACTTTTATTAATTGATCAGATTTTAATTCATCAGACTTTCATACAAAAACAAAAATATATCAATTCAACGAATTGAAATATTCGATTTTCTGTTACGAACTCTACACGAAAGCGCTAGTTAAGTAAACAAACTGCCCTGCAGACATTCAGTGGAAGGGAGTGGGGGTTAGATAGAACAACGATATTTTAAAGGTTTGTTTTTGTTTGGATTTTTGGATGTTTTGTAAAAAGTCATAGAATAGTATCTCTTTGTTATATACACCATATAAATAACAGACATAAATATAGAAACTGTACAAAGGGTGACACAATGAGCGGTCTTAAACAAAAGTTGTTATTTATGATGTTAGTAATCCAGTCCTGCAAGGTTGTAAATGTTTTACCAACAACCCTGTGTATAGTATGTTCACATAATATCACCAATTGTGGTCGAGTCGCACTCAATTGAAGGCGAGCCAATGATATTTTTTTACTAAAATATCATTGAGGCGAGCCTATTTGACTCGAGTTTAAGGAAAATTCAACAAAACTCTTTATAAAAAGGATAGTTATTATATTTTGAACCAACTGTTTCTTCACCATCTTGGCGTATCTCGCCAACATTACGAAAGACTGCCTAAATAAAAACTCATTTATCTACCTACAGACTCTTTCTTACATACCCATAAATAGACAGGATACTTTTTATAACCCTTTCCAAAGTACAGTAAATACTCCAGACATTTATTGTAATACCAAACCGTCTACGTACAGTCAAACGCAAAACAGTGAGAAAAATTTCACTGACAGCGTCTTTATGTTGTAGCAGCACGGGCGATTTTTGTAGTGCAAGTGATTACTGATGTGAGGTTGACTGTACGTCGCAGTTGTAAAACACGTCCTTTGTGCGCGTACGGAGAGACAAACTTTTTTTCATAATCACGAACATGAAATGCTCCCCGAGACGCAGTTTGTGAGGTTTATGCTTTCTGTAAATATGGGAGGCGGTGCTCAAGCCTGTGTTTGCTTATGCAGGGATATATACTATATACAGGAGTTTTATATACAGGAAAAAAATAGCCAGTGCGCAAACTGTAACCAAGAATTCAGCACATCTAAACCTTCTAGAGTAGAAATTCACCGTCGGTTATCAAAAAAAAATCTGCTGTTTCATGGAAAAATACAAGACCTACGCGTTTAAAATGTATGGCATAGCAAACTTTTTTTTAATAATCGACAAAAAAGTTTCAGGGCATAGGGGTTTAGAAATTGGTTACAGTTTGCGCACTAGTTCAATTTTTTTCCTGTATACAATTTTACATAATTTTGGGACAAGATTTACGACTGTGTGGACAAATTACAAAAAAAAAAATATTAGCAAAAAAGACAGTAATTTTACACAGATAAGTTTGTAGTCACTATTTTTGGTTTGACTGACCTTTGACTCCCCATTCAATTTATGATTTTAATTTGCTAAGCAATTAATGACAAAGAACATCTTTTTTCGTCTCCTTTATCAAATCGTTTATTCAAAATACCTTGATATTCTAGTATCAACAGATCTTAACATTTGTCATTCACTGTGAAGTGGGTGGAAAATGCCATTTGCACACCGGAAAGTTGGTTAAAAATCGATACCAAGAACCGATTTTATAAAATCATGATAGAAGCTTATGTAAAGATTACAGGAAAATAATACGATGTCTCTGAATAGCACACTTTTTCAGAAATCATTAACAAAAGTTACATTAGTTCCACTATTGGTCAAGAGATGGCGCTGACCTAAAACTGCAATATTCTACACCGCAGTGCGCAGTGTTAAAGTTCTCTGACGAATATAGGCCTTGCCGATAAAAATATAAAAGCATATGATGGTACGGAACCCTCGGTGCGCGAGTCTGCCTCGCTCTTATTTTATAATAAAATCTAAGAGAGCCCACGTTCACGCTCACTAATCCCCGGGGAGAGGCTGTAAGATAGCTTGGACTAATACGGAATGAATGGAGTGGCAGACTGCTAATCGGTAAATAGACACGCGATTATATACGAGCACGTTTTAGCTATCAATATAATTGAATTCTCGATTGGGTGGTTATTAATCCGCTATTATTTAACCAACAAGGCTGTCTGAAAACCAGGGGCCCTAAAAAGGACACTTTGGCCGAATCATAAAACGATAACATTATGAATCATAATATGGCGAAGACAGTCCGTGTTTTTCTTTTTTCGCTGCACTACGTAGGTATAATCAAAGAGATTGGGATTGGATTTGGATGGATTGATTGGTATTTTAGCACAGACACAAAAAAAATAACTGAAAAATCCTTCACCAATGGGTTTGATACGATTAACTTAACAGTTGACTGTCCATTATGATTCATAATGTTATCCTTTAGGCCCATAACTCATAATCTGAAATCGCTTACATAGGTACGCATCTCTAAAAGCGTGATGATCTAAGCTCGCTTCACCTCTGTAAGAAAAAAGCGTTTGCCCTGCATCAAGACAGTTACAAGCCGCCATTTTTATTCGTTATTACAAACTTTTAATCTGTTCCCAACTTCCCTTCACATTTTCATCCACCGTTTGAGTTGACAACAAGGAAAATTATAACCGCTTTCATAAGGCCAATAAATCTTTATAAAAATATGCATTGGAGACTGGTAAGTAAACATTTATTCATGGCTGTTTAACTTTTTTCTGTTGTTTGCTGGGGATCCGTTTACGAAGTCAGCATCAATCCTTGTCAGACTTGAGGAGTTTGCATGAAATGTATAGAGTTGTGTTTACAGGGATTGCTTTGAGATGGATTTGTGTTGTGTTAAGTTATAGATAGGTTAACTGTTTCTAATCAGATTATGTTAGTGCTAAGTGGTATTTGTAATAGTATTAGTAACGCATGGATTACTAATACTTGGTATAATTAACCACGTATTATTAGTAGCCCTAACATCACTACGTAATTAGATGTCATCATCTGCCTAGCCTTTTCCTATGTTAGGGTCGGCTTCAAGTCTAACCGGATGCAGCTGAATACCAGTATTTTACATGGAGCGACTGCCTAATAATACGATACCCCTTGGTAAGACTGGTTGTCAGACTTTCGGGCTTCGTACTACCCGTAACGATTGTCAAAGATCTACGATGACAGCCGGGACCAAACGGCTTAACGTGCTTTCCGAGGCACGGAGGGTCTTGGTATGTGAAGAGAAGTCACCCATCCACAGATCAACCGCGGCAAGCGCAGCTTAACCTGATCGATCGACCCGTGCGGTTGTTTCTACTTAGCCAGAAGCCCCTCACAATTATAAACTAATATTATATTTCCGATGCATAAATCAATCTTAAGCGCCATTTACACGATGCAAGTTGTTTGTCTGTGGCCAACAAAAAAAATGTGGTACCAGCACATCAAGCTACCCGAAACTGTTAAATTTTTCCAATCAACTTTGAACCATAAGCTTTAGCGATAAAGTTGAAAATCTATTAAAGAAATTTGACAGATTGTAGTAGCTTGATGTGCTGGCGTCTGTACAACTTCTACAGCTGCTTCAAGCTTTAGTAACCACACATGCCAAGGGTGAAATTCAGGAGGAATGAAAGGCGACTAACACAGAGTATTTATAAAGCCGATGTCAGGCGACACGCCGGGACCACGCCATAATGTCCTTATTGGTGATGTTTTTCAGAAAGCCCAGATGCATAGTACTTGCAACCGGCGCGCGTGTATGACCAGGATGAACGTTAACGGGGCAAAAGGATTATGTAAGGATGGTAGCAGGTGGCGTTCTGAAGTTTCTGCCTACCCCTATTGGAAGAATGTGTGAGTTCATGTATGTATGTATGTAAATAAGGGTTTAGAGATAAAATTGAATTGTAGCCGGACTTCCGACACACAGACTCGAAAACGGGTTGGAAAATCCTGTCTCCGCTAAGCTATCGCCCCGGAACCAAGCTGCCACGACACGCTTCACAGGAAGCTTGCTTTAAATTCTTAAAAATTGACATTATGCTTTGCATAAAAATTAAGCGGAAGAAGGTTTATCTATTTATAGGGTCCTTATAAGGTAACTCGAGGCCTGTTATTAAGTAGGTATAGTTACTAAATTGATAAAAGCTAGTTTTTTTCTGCAGTTATTACCTGGTACATGTTCTTTTGGGAAAAGAGAGAAGTTGAGAGCATTAGTGGCCTCGTTGTAGGTCTTGGGTTCGAACCCCTGCAGGCACTTTACTTTGTATAAATAATTTAATTACCACTGCTCTAATCTAAAACTCTCTAATCTAAAGCTCTAAACCAATTCCAACGCTAACTTAGTTAAAGCTATGAAAATGAAGCGATTTTATTGGTTAATTTCACACACATCCCTCGTTACGCATCCTCGATCATCTCTGTTGGAAAGGCAGCCTTATATTGGATGGAAATATGGGTGTACTGTAGGTTCATCTCTGTCCAACCCTTTAGGCTATACAGGCGAGATGTTTTGTTATGTTAAACTTACTGTACTTTCTAACGCCAAAGTGACAATCCGGCCCTCAATAATATCCAATTTGCATACATATTTTCCTCTGTAGAGCAATTCTCTACAACATAGCGTCAACCCACAAAAAAAAAGTAGCAACATCACAAAAATCCTAAAACATTTACATAAATTTGTCATAACACTTTAAATCAAATTCAACCATAACCACCCATTCAAATTCCTACTTTTACGTAACCGTTACAAGGTTGAAAATAAACTGTCAAATTGTATCTTTATCAGGACACACAGAGCAATAATATGGCGCTTCTCATAAAATCTGTTCGGGTGAACGGTAGTCATTAGGTGTACCCCTTTTAATTAATATTATTCATTTTAGAGCTCCCTAAATCGTACGTATTTTCGTAAAAGATAAAGCTATTTAACTAATTTGAATGACAAAATACATTACTGTAGCTATAATAGCTTCAATAATGTATTTTTGGCCAGTCATATTTAAGAAAGATGTGTTGAGATTGTAAGGTGCAATTTTTTTTAAATAAACTGTTGTTTTTAACAATTTTGAAGTTTTCCTGGAGATCCCACACACTACATATGTATATTTATGTTGTAAAAGCCATGCCATTACTAAGGTGGGTGTACCATGGAAGGCCACTCTAACAAATAAACAGTTATTATTCGTTTATTTATTGGATAAATAAAACTAACAAATATTTAAGTAATACTTTGTTATATTACGTAACATATAAACCACTTTTTTGAATTGCAGATTTAATCAATATTGATTAAACTTAAGTTTCATTGAACTCTTCCAAATGGCCTTGCTAAAAACAAGGCGCCTTAGAAGGCCATTATAATAAATCAGTCATTTAACACTAAAAGTTACTGAATAGCGATTAAATCTACAATAAAAAGAAGTGGTTCATATGTTACGTAATAAAACAAAGTATTACTTAAATATTTGTTAGTTTTATTTATCCAGTAAATAAACGAATAATAACTGTTTATTTGTTAGAGTGGCCTTCCATGGCACACCCACCTTATTTTAACGTCGTCGATTCTCGATATGGAAGAAGCGAGGGACCGTACTGCCAAAATATTAGCGCGAGCGATTCGCCGCCGCGTCTGTGATTTCCAGTTCGATGGGTGTTTGTGTAAATAGAAGGAATTTGTCCTCACATGGCAATAACTACGAAATTTTAATAATTGGCCTTCGAAGGAGCATGGCCTTCCATGGTCCACCCACCTTACATGTAAACTATGCCGCTTACACAATATGTCAGGCTGTTGCGCTAAACCAGATTAATGACCGGATGTAACATAATATACATGAAGCAGTTAATGACGCTGAAACAGGTAGATAAACGAGTCATCCTTCTGTTAATAATACTGTTGGTTACATAAACCTCCTATTAACCACAACAGATGATACTTTTATTTATTTTCACACCACCTGCTCGCTAATGTCAAATTATACAGGGTGATCCATATGGTGGCGTCAATAAAAAAAAAATTTGAGACCTCAAAAGAAAAAAAGAAAAAAGAGAAATAAAAACAACTTTCGCTTTTTGGCAGTGGGCAAGGGTACTTTGCTCGCAGAACAGATGGCCGATGGGGCTGAAAGGTTCTGGAGCGGCAACCGCGTACCGGAAGACGTAGCGTTGGAAGGCCTCCCGCATGGTGGACCGACGACCTTGTGAAGGCCGCAGGAACTCGTTGGATGCGAGTAGCACAGAACCGGTTGAAGTGAAGGTGCTTGGGGAAGGCCTATGTCTAGCAGTGGACGTCTTTCGTCTGAAATGATGATGATGATTACTGGGCACAAACTTTATGTATAGTGGCTTTTTGTATTATGCAAAGGACATTCAGGAAAATAACTGTGAAGTTAGTACTAGTAGTCATGCACTAAGAGCATAAAAGGTGCAATCAGCGAAAAAATTCCAAGTATTTGGTAAAATTGGGACACAAGTAAAATTAAAAAAAAAAAACCCTCTCACAGAGAGAAGGTCTGTGTACGGTCAGCATCAAAAGTCGATTAACACTTCAGTTTTTTTAATCTTAGTTATTGAGCAAAATATTAACACTTCAGTTTTTTTTAAATCTCAGTTATTGATCAAAATATTTGTTGAAAATTGCATCGTACTTCTGCTGCAATTTTGTATATATATTTTGCTTAATAACTGAGGTTAAAAAAACTGAAGTGTTAATCCACTTTTGATGCTGACCGTAACAGCATTGGGAACATTGAAGCCTGATTATCCATTATTATTTTTAGCTAATAAAAGAAATAATTTTGTGTCAATTTAGATGATGTGTAAAAGTAGCGGTCGTGGACCGTAGGTACCTTATAATATGCCAAAAGCCTCTTTTGATTTGAAAACCAAAGCAGGAAGGTTCAAAATGATGAGCATCGGGCATATCAATCAGAAACATTTTGTTAACATCCCAAAATACCATTTATTGACATCGCATTATTCGTGAAATGACAGCAATACGTTAAAGTAATCGGTTCCATTTACAATCCGCCATTGAAGACAGGAAGCCAAAGGGTAGTTATATTATATTATGTCGTCTGAAACACGCAATGATTGTGTATTTTAAGACAAAGAACGACTGACCTTTGGTAGTAAGAAAGTATTACATTGTCTTCTAAAGTCTATTCAAACGAATGTTTCAAATTGATGTTATTTCAAGTTAAACAAATATCAACGTTATTTTAATGATAATTAAGTTGATTTCAATGTAACTAGCACTATTAAAAAAATTACAAAAATGTTGGAAGTTGTAGCGTAAACTGAACTTTATTGTGTAGGAAACAAAGTTATTTTTCCACAAACTCATATTTGTTTAAATTTTTGGCAAATAAATCACGAATGCAGATTACATAACACTATGTCTGTATTCCCCAAAGGTATAGCAGAGGTGTGCCCATAGTAAACCCACATTTCAATAGTTATGTTTAAGTCCAAATTAATAGGGGCGAGCTTACAGGCAGAAATCCAGACGCCGGGCAGCTACTGAGAAAAATCCATCTTCACCCGTCCAGGGAATTGAACCCAAGACCCCATGCTTTATAACATTTGCGACCACGAGACCAACGGAGCCTTACTTGACTTTGAATGTCATAGCCTCGATGAATGATCATTGGCTTTATCAGCGGCGGTCGACGTTTGTACTGCATGGAGAAGAGCAAGAACCGTCAAACCAACTAAAAAAACAAAAACACAACAGAAAACTGACAGACAGAAATCTGCTTCTGAGCAGATGATGTAGGTCCTATCCTTTGGAAACCCTAGCAAATAATTTGACGTAACATCAACACTGCATTATAATAACATACCATAACATCTCATCACGCCTGATACGTTGGCCCCGGCTGTCATTCGCGGATCTTTGACAGCGGTTACGGGTCGTCAGAAGCCCAAAAATCTGACAACCAGTCTTACCAAGAGGTATCGTATTACCCAGAAACTGGGTTGTGGAGGTCAGATAAGCAGTCGCTCTATGTAAAATACTGGTATTCAGCTGCATCCGGTTAGACTGGAAGCCGACCCCAACATAGTTACGAAAAGGCTAGGCAGATGATGAACATCTCGTCACGCCTGTATTTTTCGATGGGTGAGCGCGATGCCACACGAGCGTCGCCAATGCGTTGCGTCGTCGTAGCGCAGTAATTTCGACGCCATGAATGCTATACGAGCGCTGCGATGACGTCATTGCTCAGCCGTTGCAGCGCGGACGCAACGCATTGGCAACGCCCGTGTGGCAGAGCTGTACCTTAGCATGTACAGACGCCAGCACATCAAGCTACTACAATCTGTCAAACTTCTTTAATAGATTTTATTTACTTTATCGCTAAAGCAATTAGGTTCAAAGTTGATTGGGAAAAATTGACAGTTTCGGGTAGCTTGATGTGCTGGCGTCTGTACACCCACATTTCGCCAATTATGTCTAAGCCAATTATGAATAAGGGGCTAGCCTATTGCCAGGAGCAGTGGTGGCCCAGTAAAAATGGCTGCTTCTTACGAATTGTAGGTCATAGGTTCGAGCGCTTTACTTTATGTAAATTATTTCATCACCACTGCTCTCACAACGGTGAAAGGAAACGTCATGAAGAAACAAGCATTTCCTAGAACAAAACAATCGAAGACATATGTGGCATGTACAGACGCCAGCATATCAAGCTACTACAATCTGTCAAATTTCTTTGATAGATTTTCAACTTTATCGCTAAAGCATAAGGTTCAAAGTTGATTGGGAAAATTTGACAGTTTCGGGTAGCTTGATATGCTGGCGTCTGTACCAACCCGCACTGGGCTTTCGAAGAGAGGAGGTTGTGTCCCAGCAGTGGGAACATTTTAGGCTGATTATGGCATGGTGTAATTTAGACACCCTTTCATAGCTGCACTTATCCGGGTATCCTTTGGAAATCCTAGCAAATCAGTTGATCAACACAGCATTATAATGTTCATACAAAAATCGCAAAAAGAACTCTAAATCATGAGCCGCTTTCGGCAGCGGATAGACACGAGTCAACATACGGCGCAGCAAATATTTGCCAACTGCGATCCCTTTTTATAATTGGCAAATACACCACCCGCATTCTATTTCATTGAGTTTTGGGAGTTTTGGGATGCAAAATTACAGTCCACATTCGCGATTTAATTTGTTTGAAAACACGTTAACTTTCCAAATAGGTCGTGAGCCAATTTCAAAAAGTAATAAACGCAGTATGGGTATCGTTCGTCGTTATCATTATAATATCTGTAAATTTTTGGCGCACATATTAAAGAGTATTCTAAGCTATATGTATTATATTCTAAACGCGTTCTTTGTTAAAAACAATTCGCGTTCTTTGTTAAAAACAATTCGCGTACTTTGTTAAAAACAATTCGCGTTCTTTGTTAAAAACAAATGTGGAAAAGCCCTGCAAAAATATTTAAGCTATGTCTACCAGCAGTGGCGTTTGATGATGACAAAGACTTGTACCGGTATCTACAATGCCACATGCGAACAACGCGTCATACTGACGTCACGCAAAATCCTGCATCTCGCAAGCAGAGTTTACCGCGCAACTTGCATAAATACAACGGCCCGATATGAATCATCGGGCAGTTGCCCGCCAGACACTACACTCGTCTGGTCGGAGGATCCTCCCTTTTCTATGGAGGATGAGAGAACTTGTACCCTGTTCCTCATAGCTCTATAGAATTACATGTGTACTCACACAGGTAAGTCTTTGTCATTATCATCATTCTCCTGATCTTATCCCAAATTGTTTGGTGTCGGCACAACACGTATTTTCCTTCCATACTTCTCTATCAGTCGTCATCTCGATATTCACCCCCTTTCTAACCATATCATCATTCACACAGTCCATCCATCGTTTCTTTGGTCTTCCCCTACTCTTATAGCCATCGACATTCATACTTAAAACTCAAGGGTAAGAAAGTACAGGTAAGTTTTTGTATGAGTTTATTCTCGCTGGTTTTGGGGTTCTGTATCTCAAAAGGAAAAAACGGAACCCTTATAGGACCACTTTGGAACCACTTTGGACCACTCAGGAACGAGTAAAGGTATCGAGTTTAAATTAAAAAATATACTCAGGTCTACAGACCCTTGAAGCTGTGAAAAATTCAAAATTCTAAGTTAACGTAAAAAAAATTAAAAGTAAAAACTTTTAAAATTAAAAACAAGGCTTCTATTAAATGTGCTAAAAATAATAAAATAAACTTTTCCTTTAACACTTTTACTATCAACTTATAACGTCATTACACAATTTATCCATACTAATATTATGAATTCGAAAGTAACTCTGTCTGTCTGTCTGTATGTTACATTTGCACGCCTAAACCACTGAATGGATTTCGATAAAATTTAGCAGAGAGATAGATTGTATTCCGGGGAAGGACATAGCATAGTTTTAATTCTAATATTCTCATGGGACCGACACGTGTGCGGGTGAATCCGCGGGGCACTGCTAGTATGATATAAAACTTTGTCGCGAGTAATAGGGGGCGAGCCTATTGCCAAGTCAAGCAAAGTCAGAAATCTAGTATTCGTTCAAAAACCTTCCCAAAATTTTCCACTTGCTTATTGCAAAAACAAACAATGCAAAGGCTTTAAAATTAAAACAATCCATACCAATATTATAAATGCGAAATTGTGTCTGTCTGTCTGTCTGTTACCTCTTCACGCTTAAACCGCTAAACCGATCTAGATGAAATTTGTTATAGAAATAGTTTGAGTCCCGGAAAATGACTTGGGGCTGGTCATCACTTAGCTGCCTCGGCTTATTTTTAATTATTTTAATTTTAAATTGTTGTTTTCTTACTATTTGCTGTACTCTGGACGCTTTTAACGCATACGTCTTTTTTACATCGTTCTCACATATAATTATAAATTTACATTAATGATGTAACTAATATTTTTGTAAAAATATTATTTAAAAGAGTGTCCAAGGAGTTTCTTGCCCGTTCTTCTCCATAGGTATCTACGCTTTGGAATGGGCAACTAGCTTCATATTTTCTGACTGACCGAATTTTTGACCAATTCAAAAGTGCCTGTAAATGGTTTAATTGAAATAAATGCTTTGAATTTGGACATAGGATAGTTTTTATCCTGATGTTACCACGGGATTGACACTTATGCGGACGCTGCTATTACTTAATAACTGAAAATCTCACATGAATAAATACTCGACCAAAATCATCTGATATTGTATTAAGTATCAGTAAGTATCAGTTGACCGCAAATGATCGAATTTGCTGTCGCTTACTGTACACCACTGGTTGATAACCGCAAAACGTTCTATGTAGAACCAGACAGCAGGGTATCTTAGACTCTATTTTGTAAGCCATAAGGTGGTGAATAGGTTGTGCTAGTGGATCAAAGTTTGTTGGAGACTGCTGGTAATCAGGTTACTAACAATATTCAATTAGGGATGCAACATTCTGATGAAAATGCTGAAGGAGACGATATTGGTAAATGAAGGGTAAATAAAATTATATAAATTTTGTATTTTCCATTATAAAGCCTTTATGTTCTATTCGTAATTATTTGTCTAAAATAAATGTAGTTTAAATAAACCCTTACAATATCAACTACCAGCCAGTGATTCAAGTCCCTTCAAAATCGGCCCAGCTGTTTCGGAGATTAGCCGGAACAAACAGACAGACAAAAAGATTTTTAATTGTTTTGTAGTTATAAGTACTGTTTATACTTTCATAAACATTTAATAAGGGGCTTGTGGCTAAGTAAAAATAGCCACACGGTCCGATTGATCAGGTTAAGCTGTGCTTGCCGCGGTTGATCCTTGGATGGGTGACCATCTTTACACAACAAGACTCCGTGCCTCGGAAAGCACGTTAAGCCGTTTGTCCCGGCTCTCATTGGTAGATCTTTAACAGTCGTTTCGGGTCATCAGAAGAACGAAAGTCTGACAACGAGTCTTACCAAGGGGTATCATATTACCCAAACACTGGGTTGTGGAGGTCAGATAGGCAGTTGCTCCATGTAAAGTACTGGTACTCAGCTGCATCCGGCTAGACTGGAAGCCGACCCCAACGTAGTTGGGAAAACGTACGGGTTAGTGAGCAGGTTAATGCGGCGTTTTTCCTTTAACCATTATGGGTTTATCACCGGTCAAGGGAATAATAGTACCTATAAGTTGGTCCTTGTTCCTTCCTCGTCTGGGCACGAGCTATAGGCACCTATCTACTATAATAGAAAAGGCTATTGATTGGCAAGCATGTAATAATGATGAAAACTACATTATAAAAATATAATATATATATATATATATATATATACTAGCTGTGCCCGCGACTTCGTCCGCATGTAATAGTGACTTTTCGGGCAGCATATTTTGAATTACATATACCGTCGTTTGGGTAGCTAAAAATTTACTTTACAGTAATGCTCCTCTGTGTACGATATTTGACGTATGGCCATCGGGCATGAAAGCATACAGGCTCCTAGGATTGCTAACCCGTTACAGAGCCACATACAACTGACCGTGCGAGAAACAGCTGATACTTAGATCTACACCCACAACTTTCAGCGTCTGACCTTGGGCTTTATTAATTGTCATCGCAAAACATAGGCTGATTGGAAACTGGACTCGTTTAAAACTAAATGGAAAATTGTTTGGAATGAGAGGAATCCGAGGAATGAAAACACTTTCACCTTTTCCACACCCTGTTAAAATCTCTGCTTCTATCAGATTTCGTTGTAAATTGGTAACTTTTAACCTGGTGCCATTGCAAAGTTTTGGGGGGCTTAAATTTCTAAGAAGCATTATGGGTACGCCTACTTTTAATTTTATTTTATGTGCTGGTAGTTCAGGAGCATTGAGGGATTCTAAAAATTCTACTGGGTAGCTTGTAGATTCTCCTTCTTCCATGACTCTGTTAATGGAGATATACTCAACCTAATCCCCCGGAACATAGCTTAAAATTTCAGCGTTTATTGTTGCTGCTTGGTCGTTATACGTGCGTTCGCTACGAATAACTGAATCCTTATGGCAGCGGCGTGTTTTTTTTTTTTTAACTATGGCCTCTCGTAGTTGACCTTGAGAGGTCGTGACTACTTAACCGGACTATCCTGTGGCTGCCTTGAGAGAACTCAAAGCCTCCAGCCAGGGGCTTAAATTGACTAAGTATACTAAGTGACTACACGCTAAGGGCACCCCCTGTGGGGTACGAACCTCGGCTTAGGGCATCGCTGGGGAGAGGGCAGCAAGTTGAGATAGGCTGGATCGATTTTTGATTATTTAAGAACGATGGGGTCGGCTTTTCCTAATTGACTACTCTGAGAAGAAAGGCCGAAACAAACTCAGAGGTCACAGTCGGGAATTTAAATCTACAGGCTCAGCTGCGGCGCGGGCTGGCACTACATCGAGCAAGGGTCGGTGGGGAGGGCACGCCACGATAGCGGCGGTAAGACCCCTCTTTGAGGAGTGGCTAGAGAGGCGTAATGGCGCCCTCACCTACGGCCTGACGCAGGTCCTCACCGTACACGGAAGTTTTGGGAGGTTCCTGCACATAATCAGGCGGGAGGAAACGCCCGGGTGTCACCATTGCCAGGATCGGCCAGAAGACACGGTGAAGCATACGGTGGAGGTGTGCTTAGCTTGGGCGGAGCACCGCCGTGTCCTCGTTGGGCCGATCGGCAGCGGCAGCGACCTCTCAAACTCAACTCAAACTCAAACTCAAACTCAAAGCATTTATTTCAATTAAACCATTTACAGGCACTTTTGAATTGTCAAGAAGTCGGTCAGTCAGAAAATATGAAGCTAGTTGCCCATTCCAAAGCGTAGGTACCTATGGAGAAGAACGGGCAAGAAACTCCATGGACACTCTTTTTAAATCATATTTTACAAAAATATTAGTTACATCATTACTTTTGATATTAAAATTATATAATGTGAGAACGATGTAAAAAATTAAAAAAGACGTACGCGCCTGGCGTCTCTCGCGTCCGGGCCTGTTTCAAGCACTGGTCCGGGGCGAGAGGGAGTGGGGGGCAGTCGCCTCCTTCTGCGAAGCAGTCATGCTAGCGAAGGAAGCGGCGGGACGGCTGAGGGAGAGAGCCTCCCGTCCCACCGCCGCGGGAGACGCTCCGGGCGTCGGGAGCCGCGCGACGACTCCCGGCCACCGTAGGCGCGGGCCTGCAGGCAGTGAGTAATGGGTAGCTCACCGACCGTCCGATCAGGACCAGGCCCGTGCCGGACGGCGCGTACGTGTTCCACGCGCGCCTCAAAGAGATGTCAGCATCATTCGGAGGGGCCCGTGAGGGCCGAAGCCTGCCGGGTCAGCGGCATTGTCCGAAAGGGTTACCGCTGGCCCGTAACATAAAGGGCTAAGGAAGGAACACGGGTGGGTGTTAGTCAGTAAGAGTCTGACACTCCCTTCCGCTCCACCCAGAGCGGGAGGGGTCATTTGACGATTTCCCATACTGAAAAAAAAAAAGCGTCGGTGGGGCGGGCAGCGGCGTGGCTCTCAGCGCGCTTTATATAGCCACGGACGTGCAGGCGCGAGGCGTGTCGTGTACGTACTCTGATAGAATACCTTAACAAATATGTTCGCCGTGATTCTTTAAATTGACATAACTTTTTTATTTATGAACCGATTGACATGAAATAAACACTAAATGTTAAGTGAAGCGTACTACAATATATTAGTGAAAACCACATCTGAATCGAATAAGCCGTTTCTGATATTAGCGTGCACAAACACACAGACAAACAGACAAACAGACAAAAAAAAATGTAGTTACAATTTCGGATTCGGCATCGATATAATAACAACTCCTGCTACTTTTTTTTTATATATTTCTATTGTACAGACACCACTTTTCTACAATTTTATTATATGTATAGATATATATATATATTTTAGTGTTAGCTTGTAAATTGTAATTATGGCTTTTTGTTACTAGTGTTGTCTTTGTGAATAATTTAAAAAACTATGGTATCTAAAACAAATGAAACAGATTCATATCATGTACGAATATGTAAATAGCTGATATAATACTATACAGATTAGTCTAGTATTATAATAAAATAAAAATTTAAAGAAAAAGGGAACAGCTCATTGGGCAAAAAAGTCATCCGCACCGCTGTCAATGAGATAAGTGCCCAAAAGGTTGACATCATTGCAGCATTTTGACGTGATAATGCTTTGGGCTAAAAATTTAATATAAATGGAATCACACTCACACATGAATTGCTTCGTGTGCGTTAGTTTTTAGTTGTTCGTTTTTAGTGTAATTTTAATGTTGTATGTATTTATAGTATTTTTAAGTTATATTAATATTGTATTGTATCTGTTTTATATGGGCCTTGAAGCCTAAAATAAATGGATAAATAAATTGTCACTTTCGTAGGTATTTACCCGTATTTTAACCCAAACCTAGCGCAGAACACCTTACCTATTCTTAGGAAAAAATAATACGAATTCCATTACCACAGCAACAAAATTTCGTAACACGTTTCCATATTTTACATATAAAGTAATATTTAGTACAACGTATGGCTCCAAAAGTTTCTGCGGCATTAAAATGTCGTTAACAACACAAAATAGTACGTAAACATATATCATATTTTTGGCACAGTGAAACTGCATGAATTTATATTTTTGTGCCTAGATATCGCTCGTATTTTTTTTTTTTTTTTAATAAAATGTGTTGTTGAATAAAATGCAAAGTAACGCTTTTAAGGTCAAGTTAAATTCATCCCAAAAAAATATGATCCGATCCAACCTGTCCTTGCTGACCTTCCCCAGCAGCGACCTTTTTTTTTAACGTGGAGAAATGCTCATGCATACTGCACTACCACGGGGAGATAGTGCATTTATGTGGGACTCTAACCCACTAAAACTCCACGGTGTCGGCGGGAACACGGGCACGCATCAGTACTCGTCCGTGAACCCGCTGCGGCTGTCAGTTACCGGACCCTCCTCTGGGTAGTACTCCCCACCACCGGCGCACCAGAACACATAGCACGCCGTGACCACCCCAGGGATCCCCAGCGACGTCCTAGGCCGATACCCGCAACCCACAGGGGATTCCCTTAGCGTGTAGTCGCTTAGTTTATAAATTCTTTGCCCTGGCTGGAGGTCTTCATGTATTAAGGCATCCACAGAATAGCCCGGTTAAGCAGCCGACAACCACCAAGGTTGACAATAGGCAATACCCAAAAAAAAAATTGGATGAAGAGCAGTGAGGATTATGTTCAGGACAGTATTCCTACAAACAAGTAGAAGATATTCTAGTGAAAGATTTTGTCTGGGGGCGTATTATATGTAGCAGATGGATTGTCGAATCCGCTGTTTTACAAAACCGCTAGTTGTTTTAGAAAAAAACTCCGTTATGTAAAACAATTGTACGACTTTCAGCGGTTTTTCATAATAACTGAACTTTGAGGTTATGTAAAACAACGTGAAATAAATCGTCAGATTGTAGATTTTAGTTCTAAATTTTATCGCTCGTAGCTCTGTGTGTCATAACAACAATAATGGCCTCCAAAACTGAAACAAATACGAGTAAAGTATTCGAAAATGACGTTAACTCAAGTGAAAATAATATAAAATAAAAGTTATCAGAGTTTTACGAAAAACGCATAATGTGACTGCAGATAAGCCATTCACGTCTAAACGGCTTCAGGAGTTTTGTTAAACGTAGCGCAATGCCAATTTGTAAAATAACTAGCGGTTTTGCTTCAACGGTTTTTTTAACGGTTCTACTTCACGGTTACATTATCATTAATTTATCAATCTTCACCTCATCTCATTAATGGACCTCCAAAAAAATATTCAAACACAGTAAGTCTCATAATCCCAAGATGACATGGACACGATTACTTAAAACTAAGTATATACTTGGGATGAGCACTAAGAAAAATGTACCGTATGTGATGCTTGAATAAAGTTTGAATTCCTTTATCAGGGGCAAACTGAAAGTGCTTATTCCACAAATCCCCCCTGAATCCCCCTTAAGGGAGATAAGTCGTCTGCATCGGTTGTATGGCATGTCCAGTTTCTGTTGATCCCTCAGAGTGCTCATACAAATACACTACCACAGTATTTATGTGAACTGTGTATAAACACTCCGGCACGACTGTAACTCCGGTCTACCTCTGCGAAGAATTCAAACATGCTGTTATGTTTTGGCAATAAAAAAACCGGTTAAATGCGAGTCGAACACGCGCACCGAGGGTTCCGTACAAATTTGTAGGTATGTAACTAAACATTTACGGATTTCGGATTTTTTTCTTGCGAGTGTCAAAATATGCGGCATAAACGCAACATAAACGCCCATATCTTTTGATTACGTTGACTTAGACGTTTGATTTTTTCACTGCTTCAAGGGATTGCAGCCCTGAGTATTTGATATTAATTTCAATTTGATAACTGTACGCGTTCCTGAGACAAAGGGTCTTGGCAGACGGACAAACAGATTGACAATGAAGTGATCTTATTATAAGGGTTTCGTTTTTCCTTTTGAGATACGGAACCCTAAAAATGTCTAATAGTTCGACGGAGGTGTGAAGGTTAACATAAACTGGTGGCTAACCGCCAGTTTATGTTACCCGTGTATATTTCGACGCGTAACAAAAGTCAGCCACAGACAGCTCTGACAAAACAGGCTGCATTTTGTCCGCTTAGACTTAAGCAGACGTCAGGCCTTTTTTTGACGTTCATATTATTTTAATCTGTCTCGTTTCGCGGATTTGTATAACAGAGGTATCAATGTCGAGTAAGTTTGTTGTAAGTTTGAATGAGAGTTTTCATACCATTTCAATGACAACAATCAGTATACAATATTACATCGGTTGTTCTCTTTTAAGGCTCCTTGACCAACACGATTCATAGAAGAACACCTACAAACAGGCGCGACACGTGATAAAATCGCCCGTGACACAAAGGCATTAATTATTAGGCACATGTTTTGTAAGGAAAACAAGTTTTAAATGTTATAACTTAACATTAAATGCCCCCACCAGCTGTATAGTTGCATGCAACCATATTGTCCTTAATGTTTTGCGTGCGTTACATAACGCACTGCCGTAAACAATGATTGTTCTCTCCAAAAATAAAAGTCGTTTCTCAGCAACAATGTTTGCTCAATGTCATTCTTAGTTTCATGTACAGAATGGACAGAGAACGACTATGTGATGGGCATTTTTACACGCTGTATTTCTACTATAGAGGCATACCTCTATGGTGTGAAGTTTGTGGTGTGTGTGTGTGTGTGTACTTTACACTCTGTTCCTCATTAGGAGCAGGGTGTAAAGTTCACTCATCCTCCATTGAAAAGGGAGGATCCTCCGACCAGACGGGTGTTGTGTCTGGCGAGCAACTGCCCGATGCCAGGCCGTTGTATCTATGCTAGTTGCGCGGTAAACTCTGCTTGCGAGATGCAGGATTTTGCGTGACGTCAGTATGACGCGTTGTTCGTATGTGGCGTTGTAGATACCGCTACATCACTGTGATTTGATTAGACTCAAAAAATTATGACACGTCTTTAAGTTTTTCCTATGTTTGAATAGCTGACCACATTGATTCATAAGAGCCATCCAACGAATATTTCCAAGGAACCGTAATAAATCTTCAGAATCAAACAGATAGATAAGTGTTCTATCAAACGCTCACCCGCAAGTGCTTCAACCCCAACTTATCCCATGTCGTAAATCCTACAGTATAGTTTTATGATATGTTCAAGAATCTGTCGTACCCTGACCCTGACATATGTCAGTCTGTCCGGACAGGGTAAATATACGGCTCATAGATTCTGTTCTGATTACTTGTAGTAGACATGTTATTGTTCAATTGAATTCTGGGGACCTGACAAGGCCAATTTGGCAGAATCATAAAAGGATAACAATCATAATATGGCGAAGACAGTCCGTGTTTTTCTTTTTTTCGCTGCCCTACGTAGGTATAATCAAAGAGATTGGATTTGGATTGGATTGATTGGTATTTTAGGACAGACAAAAAAAAAATAACTGAAAAATCCTTCACCAATGGGATTTGGTACGACTAAATTTTTTTAACCGTCCATTATGATTCATAATGTAATCCTTTTATTATTCTGCCAAAGTGACCTTTTTAGGCCCCCAGTTGTAGACAAAACTTAGTGCTTTCAAGCTTTAAATTATTCACATTTTAATGAAGATTTATAGAAGGACGCTTAAAAAGTATCTTGTGACTAAATACGCAGACAAAGTACTATTCGCTCTCTGTAGCCGCGGAAAATGCGAAGACAAATTCTTTACAAATAAAAATGTACAGACGCCAGCACATCAAGCTACCCGAAACTGTCAAATTTTCGCAATCAAGTTTGAAGCTTATGCTTTAGTGATAAAGTTGAAAATCTATTAAAGAAATCTGACAGATTGTAGTAACTTGATGTACTGGCGTCTGTACCTACATAAAACGATTGAATAATCAACTGTGGGGTAATTGAATAAGACATTAACAGTAGCAATAGCCTTCATTTTGACAATTCAATAACATTCATTGCGTTATTTTTTTCTTTTTAATTTTTTACATCGTTCTCACATTATATAATTTTAAAGTCAAAAGTAATGATGTAACTAATATTTTTGTAAAATATCATTTAAAAAGAGTGTCCATGGAGTTTCTTGCCTGTTCTTCTCCATAGGTACCTACGCTTTGGAATGGGCAACTAGCTTCATATTTTAAGACAGACCGACTTTTGACAATTCAAAAGTGCCTGTAAATGGTTTAATTGAAATAAATGCTTTGAGTTTGAGTTAAATTTGAGTTTGATATACGTTGTTGAGCAGACAAAATTTTTCGAATATAATTGGAGCTGTGGATTAGTATTATCCTTTTTCCTTCAAAATGATTCAGATTGTGACTGAAATGTACTGATGTGTATGTTAAGTAGGGTGCGAATCACCAATTTTTTTGCCAAGCATTGTATAGACAGTACATCAAGCTACCCGAAACTGTCAAATTTTCCCAATCAACTTTGAACATTATGCTTTAGCGATAAAGTTGAAAATCTATTAAAGAAATTTGAGAGATTCTAGTAGCTTGATGTGCTGGCGTCCTAAGCGTACCTAAGTAGACATTATCTAAAAAACTATAAAGGATCTGGGTCCCCACATTTAATAAGGCAAACGACATCCATTAACTTCTCGTTCTATTAGAAACTAAAACAGAATAATTCTTTATAAACTTTAGACAAGCATTTCAACAAAATAACGTCACCACTTTAAAATAGGTACCATAATCGAGTGAAGACACAATCTTAATAACTCTGAAGAACTGGCGACGATTTCATGGCTGGTTGAGAGCCTTTCCGTTACATTAATTCCGCCAACGACTGAAATTTGAATAAAGCGGACCGCTGAAAACCAGTTTTCGGTGCGGATGAATATTGCAGTCATTTTCGACTTGTCCAGTAATTTAATTTGTAGTTTTCGTTTTAAAATTGTCGCTTTGCATGTTTCAAGTCTTTTGGTCAATAATATTGGGACTTATTACAGTTTTTTGGTAGAATTTAAATTTGCTTTAAGGCTCCTACAAACAAGTGCGACACGCGATATAATCGTGTGCGACACAAAGGCACCGCCGCGCTCGTTGCGCGACTTGCGGTGCCTATATGTCGCGCGCGATTTTGTCGCGTGTCGCGCCTGTTTGAAGGAGCCTTTATGTAATGCATACGTAATTAATTAGTACAATTTGCTGGTTTTTTTTTATAGATTCTATTAACTCGGTGTTTTTAGGCAACTTATAACACGTAGGTCATCATCATCATCTGCCTAGCCTTTTCCCAACTATGTTGGGGTCGGCTTCCAGTCTAACCGAATACAGCTGAGTACCAGTATTTAACATGGAGCGACTGCCTATCTGACCTCCACAACCCAGTTACTGGGTAATATGATACCCCTTTTTGTAAGACTGGTTGTCAGACTTTCGGGCTTCTGACGACCCGCAACGACTGTCAAAGATCGACGAAAGACAGCCGCGACCAACGGCTTAACGTGCTTTCCGAGGCACGGAGTCTTGTTGTGTAAAGATGGTCACCCATCCACGGATCAACCGCGGCAAGCACACCTTAACCTGATCGATCGGACCGTGTGGCTGTTATTACTTAGCCACAAGCCCCTTATTAAATGTTTATGAAAGTATAAACAGTACTTATAACAACAAAACAATTAAAAATCTTTTTGTCTGTCTGTTTGTTTCGGCTAATCTCCGAAACGGCTGGGCCGATTTTGAAGGGACTTGAATCACTGGCTGGTAGTTGATATTGTAAGGGTTTATTTAAACTACATTTATTTTAGTCCTAGTATGGGGCAACGTTTGTTAAAAAATAAATAAAAATTAAATAAACCCTGAATTCAGCACATGATTCTAAACCACCTAGCGTTGAAAGTTTTCATCGGTTATAAAAAAAATCTGTTTCATATAAAAATGCAATACATACGCGGTCAAATTGTATGGAACAACAATATATTTCTTTATAGGTAATTGACAAATTACGCTACGAGGGGGGGGGGGGCTCTAGAATCATAATGCTGAATTTATGATTACACTAGCTTCTGCCCGAGACTTCGTCCGCGTGAAATTTCTTGTTACTCCGACCCACCCCGTCGCGTCGCATCGCATCGCATCGCCTGCCCGCGCTATTACTTCGTTTTTGCTTAGCGTTCTTTCTGACTTTTTTTCTTTTTGCTCGACTCCTAAAGGTCATAGCGTGATGTTAAATAGCCTATAGCCTTCCTCAAGAATTGGGCTATCAAATGAAAAAATAATTTTTCAAATCCGTCTAGTAGTTCCAGAGATTAGCGCGTTCAATCAAACAAACAAACAAACAAACTCTTCAGCTCTATAATATTAGTATAGATTTTGCGCACTGGTTAAAATGTTTTCCTGTATACATTATTCGACAAGCAATATATCACCTGTCTACCTAAACATTATGTTGTACCTGTGTGAAATGAGCTGAAAATGATGATGATTGTATGACATCAACAAGATAGATGTGGCAGATTTTATGAGACAGTAATATTATATGACAACCTTTTCTAACAGTGATGTCTTTAATACCGTGTTTTGGAAGTTACATCATCGAAAAGAGTAATTTTGTTAATCTATGAATATTGTTATCAGTAAACAGAGCGGCAGGAATATCGAAACGCAACCTATTATCTGTATTATTATTCAGTAGGTACAGACGTCAGAACATCCAGCTACTCAATCATTAATCAATTCCGTTGCGTAAACGTATTCACGTACAACACACGGCCGTGTTCATGACACAGCCACACCCCATTTTTTGTTTATCTAATAATCGATGAAAATTTCAACGCATTGGGGTCCAGAATCTGAATCCACGGTAACAGATTGTGCGTCAATATCCCTGCTGTAGAGCCGTAGTTCCATGAAAATCAGTAATTATCACCGTCGTCATTGGTCGCTTTGTTCACTGTTCAGAATAGTCCTCCTTTTTGTCCTATGCCTCCCTAGTCTGAGCGAGTCATGTCCAGGGAACTTTTGCAGGGTGTCCATCCATCTCTCTGCACTATAATTCGTAACATACTGTCAATCACAATCAGCATCATTTTCAAGGATATTCGTAATCCATTGCTTTAACATATGTATATGTTCGAAAAATTTGTCGTTAATAACGCAATGAATTTTGGTGAACTGTCAACGTGAAAACCACTGGACCTACCTACCTACTGTTAGTGTGTGACGGAATTTCCCCGCTGGACTATACACCAACGAAATATTGTTATTTATAACCAATTTGACGACACGACACGATTGGCTCAGTCGCTGAGCGATCGACTGCTGCGCTCCGTGTCGCGGGCTCAATTCCCGCACGGAACAAATATTTGTGTTGCCTACAGTTGTTCCGGGTCTGGCTGTTTGTGTATGTGAATTTAAATGTTTGTAAACGCACCCACGGTACAGGAGTAATTCCTAAAGTGGGTCAAAGTTTAATAAAAAAAAATTATGTAGAAAAGTTTCACAGCATATGTACGTTTGTCAGCGTCTTGATTATTTGTTTTATTATTTGCACTTTGCAAGCCATTTTTTTGATACAAAACTGTGCTGTTACCATCACACCTACCAACTTATTATATAATAGTGCTTGCGGTTCAACTTTAACGGATGTGGTTTAATTTAAAAGATATAGCGAAAACAAAAAGTTTAAAGTAGGCACAAATAATGAAACCATCCAATGTTTGTGTGAAAGAGAAGGAAATAATTGCCGTTTTAATAACACTAGACTTGCTCGGCTCAGCACTGTTGGCAACATAACATTTAGTTTAATTGATTTTTATGGCACAAAAGCCCAGAGGCTATTCCCAAAATATTGCAGAAAAATTCAGGTAGATTCATTACCAGATTCGTGCCCTTGTATATATGTCTTTTTGTCTCGACTATATCCACGGGTAGGTTAAAACAATAGATGTTCTTCTAAGTTCGAATGTGAATCCTAACTGGATTCACATTCGAACTTAGAAGAACACCAATAAAAATACAGAAAATAAATGATGTGGTTGATGTGGATCCGCGGGTCCAGTTGGGGTGGATCCAGTTGACCAAAGACTCAATAGTCAATCGACATGAATTATTGTGACACGAGACATGTTATCATATGAAATGGAATGGGTCATCAGAAATGCGCTTTAATCAAGGCTATCATCTTCTGACTTGTACCATTACCCAGCTTAACTTTAATACTATTGTGGTACACACCGCGGTGGCCGCAGTTTCTGAAGTTGAGCTGAAAATATTTACTTCTAACCACTATTGTTCCTAACTATATCTATTATTTTAATTTTGGTGACAAAACTTAAAGTTCTACCATATCAAATTGCAAACCTTCCCAATCAAAACATATTAAACAGATACTATTTTTACCGACTTCAAAAAAAAGGAAGGGTGTTATTAATTCGACACGTATGTATGTAATATTATTGGAACTGCATTATATTCACATTTACGACAATCTATTAGGGCTTCCAAACAAATATACAAAATTTTATAGATGTATATGTATGTATCTTTGTCCACGCATTTCTTCGCAACTATTAATCGGGTCGCGACCATTTTTTTATTGGCTTACATACACTTCAACTTATGGAACAATGTAAGTTTCATCGAAATCGATTTAGTAATTTTCATAATATGGACTAATACGTATAAGTGTGACGGCCTGGCTTAGGGGCTGTGAAGCCCCCAGGAAGCTTCTGTGCTTTTGGTCGGAGCTAGGTTGGCTCTGTTAGCCAGAATCCCCACGCACAACGGACCGAATGGGAGTCTAAGTGCGAAAAATGGAGTCTTATAATCATCATCATCATACAATCTGTCAAATTTCTTTAATAGATTTTCAACTTTATCGCTTAAGTATATGGTTCAAAGTTGATTGGGAAAATTTGACAGTTTCGGGTAGTTTGATGTGCTCGCGTTGGTACATCATTGCCTAAAGCCTCGGGGAATACAGACGCAATGTTATGTGTTTTATTCATGAGTACCTACTATCACCTCCTTTTCCAATGATAGTTTATTGTTTGACGATACACAAGGCCTTTGAAGTAAATTGGCGAAACTTCACAGACGAGATCGGTATCGGTATCTACATATATCACAAAAACGGATGAAAAGGTCAACTCTTTCATATCGCGCTTGAAACAATCCTACTTAAATGTGATGTTTGTAAGAAAGAAAGAAAATATGTATTATTTGGGACACGCACAAGAAATACAACAATAAAAAAAGAACATCAAACTAACAAAATCACGAAGCCAATAAAAAAAAGAACATTAAAAGTAACAAAACAGTGAAAACAAAAAAAAATATGACCTCTGCGAGGCCAAAAAGGCTTCTAGCACAATAAATTACTGCGATATTTAAAAAAAAAACCAACACCACAGCGCTGGTATTCTGATAGGGCCCGCTGTGATGCGGACATAAAATAAATCCCACTTTGTATGTTGTTACTCTATCACGCAAAACCGGCTGAACTGATTTAGAAGAAATTTAGCGCCCAGGTACTGATTTATTAAAAAACTTGTTACTTTTTTATGAAGATACAGTAATGTCTATGTAGTATCACACTAATATAAAAAAGAGAAAGTTTGTGAGTGTGTGTGTATTTATATGTTTGTTACTTCTTCATGCTCAAATGGCTGGACCAATTTTGATAAAATTTGGTATGGAGGTAGCTCACACCCTGAATTAATATACACATAGGCTACTTTTTATCCCGTTGTTCCCACGAGCTGGAAAATTATACTTACTTAACTTAACAGCGTGTTCACGCTGTGAATGTGTGCGTGAAGACAAGTTCAGTTAAGCAGACGACAACTTCCTAGATTGAACTGCGAGAGCCCATTTATAACATAAAAAGAACCCACCAAACACGAGACCCGTCCGGTCGAGTATCCTCCCTTTTCTATGGAGAATGAGGGAACTATACACCATATTCCTCTATAAAAATTTAGGAGACCACAAGGCAAAACATGTCTCATATACTTGTCATTTTACACAACATAGGTACCTAAACCAAACAAATACTAGTTCACAACAAGAAAATCACACTAATATTATAAAGGCGAAAGTTTGTGTGTGTGTGTTTATATGTTTGTTACTTCTTCATGCTCAAACGGCTGGACCAATTTTGATAAAATTTGGTATGGAGGTAGCTCACACCCTGGATTAATATACAGGCTACTTTTTATGCCGATATTCCCAATGGATCGACACTTATGCGGATGAAACCGCGGGGCGCAGCTAGTATTACATAAAACATCCATAATACCACAAAAATATCAAATAACCCTGAACATATATACCCCTAGCAACATTTCAACAAGTTAGTCTTACAGCCCTAATATTTTGTACTTATGTACCTTTTAGGTTCGCAAACGCAACACGATTTGTGGTTTCAACTCGAGACTTTAATTTTGAGGTGGCTAGGGTTGTCAAGCATGAAATTTTGTTGTGAGAACTGTTTTATGATTGAAGTATTTAGTTATGAGTTAAGTAGCTTGATATATATTTACTTCATTATTGTGATGAATTATCTTCATTATTCTTTTTTTGTAATTTTCCCATGTTTTAATAGTTATTCTGCTATTTTGGGCGGCGGCAAATAAAAAATGGTCCAGCCGCTAGCTGTTCTTGACTTACAAAATATGTAAAGTAAAAGTGCTCAGTGCTGCACACCCCTACTCTATTTTAAGTTAAACAAATATCAACTTTATTTTAATGACAATTAATTTGATTTCAGAGTGACTAGCAGTATTGACAAAGTTTTAAAAATCTTTGACGTTGTAGCGTAAACTGAAGTTTATTGTGTGGAAATTAAAGACATTTATCCATTAATTAACAGGTAACTATCCGATTTTGTTTTATTTATTTATATTTTATGCCTAAAACATTTTATTGTTTTAAATCTATTCTACATAGCTAATTAACTTTTAAATCTCTGCCTCTCTTTTTATTAGACTGATATGAGGGTATAATCTGATAAATCTAAACAACGTAAATAAGTGTCAAATACATATATCACTGTTTTGATGAATTAATCAATCTCATTAAATGAAATGATTAAATATCGCTTTCTGTTCTATTCAAATATTTTTTGTTTTTATTGTTTGTATAGATATGATATGACTGACTAACTTATTATACAAAAACATAAAAAACCAAAGGACACTTAGGCGTCGAAGTGCTTGTCCGCATCGCTGTTATCCGGAAACAAAAATAATGATAATGAATTGCAAATATTTGACAGCTATTGGTGACGTTGCCAACTTTCAGAATGTACAGCTTTAGGGGAAAAGTAAACTGTCCTTATCATTCATTTTCACTTAGCTATCATCTTTAAAAGCAGACTATCTCGAAACACTAACCAAAGTCTGGTTTGCAAACAATAAAGCAGTAATAACACAAATAAATAATCCTCTTGTCTGCAGACAGCCATCGATCTTTCCCACCGCACATTATCTTCCCCAACATATTGTTACCATCTTTCAACTTTTCTCATTTACCTGTCGTACAACCCTGTACTGGCATGAGGCGTGTGTCAGCATTTACTTTGAGCCACACTTTGAGCTGTCAACACGCGACGTAACCAGCGTTGTCTCTAAACAATTTCGCTGTATTTATTCCTCGTTACAACGTTGTGTCAGGCGTTTATATTAACAATTAGGTAATACTAAAAGCAGTGAAGTACTTACTTTTGTGGATCTTGAAGTTTTAGTATTATTTTAGTGTAGTTACTGTGGAAACGTATTGCCAATTCTGTGTAACACGTAGTCTTGAAGAAGTCTCGTTATCATCTTTTTTAACTATTCGACGCAAGGTGGCGGGACATCGACGCGCAAACTGTAATCATGAATTCGGAACATGATTCTAGACACAAACTAAAAAAAAAACTGGCCAAATGCGAGTCATACTCGCACACGAAGGGTTCCGTGCCACGAGGCAAAAACGCCGAAAAAACACGTTTGTTGTATGGGAACCCCCTTGAATATTTATTTTATTATATTTTTAGTATTTTTTTGTTATAGCGTCAATAGAAATACATCATCTGTGAAAATTTCAACTGTCTAGCTATCACGGTTAATGATATACAGTCTGGTGACAGACAGACAGACGGACAGTGGAGTCTTAGTAATAGGGTCCCGTTTTTACCCTTTGGGTACGGAACCCTAAAAATCGCCTGGTTCATAGAAAATTGCAAAACCTACACAGTTAACATGTAGGGCACACAAATTTATTTGTTTAAATATCCATTGAAAATTTCAAAATCTTGGTCTGAATCCATGGTAACAGGTTGCGCGTCAACGCCCCTTCCGCCTTGTATAAAGTATACACATCGTTTTCGTAGGCAGGTAAAGGCTCCTTCAAACAGGCGCGACACGACACGCGACACAAAGGCACCGCAAGTCGCGCAACGAGCGGTACCTATGTGTCGCGCGCGATTATAACGCGTGTCGCGCCTGTTTGTAGTAGCCTTAACGGTTATAAACAACACACACACACACAGAAAGCACGTTAAACCGTTGGTCCCGGCTGTCATTCGTGGATCTTTGACAGTCGTTACGAGTAGTCAGAAGCCCGAAAGTCTGGCAACCAGTCTTACCAAAGGTTATCGTATTACCCAGTAACTAGGTTGTGGAGGTCAGATAGGCAGTTGCTTCATGTAAAATACTGGTATTCAGCTACATCCGGTTAGACTGAAAGCCGATTCCAACATAGTTGGGAAAACGCTAGGCAGGTGATCATGATGAAACATTCTACGAAATCTCAAACCGACTTTGTAGTCTACATGACAACAAATTCAATAATCTCCTCGTCTACTCGTTCTAAATCGACAAAACTTTTACTCGAACATTCCCAAGCTCCATAACGAGCCTAAACCTAAAACAGCTAACCCCACACCGCATCGCTACTAGACAACTAGTAACTACTACTAATAACCGTCTAATCTCCCCAGGTGTTTGCCAGTTGCCAACAAGCAATGTCCTTATTGAGTCGGAAGCCATCACGACCTCCAATAAACCTGTTGATTGGCCCTTAAGTGGAAGTCGCTCTATCTACTGAGTAGCACCATAGAATAAGAAAATCGTGTAGAAGTGAAACTGATGTATAGTCAACAAAAGAGACAAGTATGCAGGTTCGTCGGATATAAAAGTTTAGTAAGAAACCGATGGATGTTCTCGAATAAAATTTTATTTTATTAATAGAAAACAAACAGCTCATTTGTCAAATTAAATTTCAGTCGACAACATCTATCGGTTTCTTACTAAACTTCAACTACCGTAAAACGGGGTGAATAGGGATACAGGGGTGAATCGGGACGAAACTTTAAAATGGATTTTAACGTTGATGTATTATAGTTTGTTGCCAAGACAGACACTTAATCGTTAATTATAATATAGTAAACACATTAGAGTCCTTTTTGGCAAAAAAACTATATTATTTGAATGTTAAAATTCATTAAAATTTTAAAGTTTCATCGCGATTCACCCCTGCATCCCTATTCACCCCGTTTTACCGTTATATCCGACGATCCTTATCTATTTTGTGGACTGTACCTACAGTACTAGTGATGATGATGATGCAATCCGACGGATTTCGGCCAGGGCGATTGCTTCAGCTCCGCAGTAGCTGCCGTTCGTGACCTCACATGTGGCTTATGTAGTACTCGTACCAAGATGTTGATAAGGCACACGGAGTTAAAAAAAACACGGCTTTTTGGAACGCGTGACAATAGAGCGTGTGGCAGTTTGTACTTAAAACTCCACGGCATTTGCCATGTCGGCGCCCGCGTGCTGTACACCGCTACAAGGATCTCTATGCGCCTGGATTACATTGATAGGGGGGCGTTGTTGGTAAACATTTGTTGTAATTGTCATAGAAATTATATTGAAAAAACAAAATGGCAGTCGCAGGCATTATTTACGATTTCGCCCAATCCCCAACAGAGCCTTGCGAACCAAAGATCTTTTGGGGATTGGCCCTTAAGCTGAGGCTTCTTAGGGAAGTCACTACTCACCAGGCTACTGCGAGCTCGCCCAAACCAAAACAGCAGTCTAATTGCGAAAAAAACCTCGAATGACAGACGATTCCTTTTTGACAAAGAACTGTCAAAAATCATAATCGGCCACAATTATGCTTCAGACTGGTCAGTATTGAAGCATTCCAGTCGAAGTTGAACATTCCTTATACTCTGAAACAGTGCCAGTTTGTGTGTGTGTTAAGATCAAGAGAGAAACAGAGGTGGCCCAGTGGCCCCGACTTACAAGTCGTGGGTTTGAACCCAGACAGGCGCGTTACCATGTGTAAATTATTTCATCACCACTGTTCTCGAAACGGTGAAGGAAAACATCGTGAGGAAACCGGCAAGTCCTAGAACCAAGAATTCGAAGACATGTGACATATACCAACCCGTGCTGGACCCGCGTGGCAGGTCCACTCCCTCTCGAAGATGGGAGGCCTGTGTCCCAGCAGTGGGAACATCATAGGCTGATTATGCTACAGATCCGCAGGAGAACGTAGGTAACCGACATAGCCCGAAGAATTGCCAAACTTAAGTGGCAGTGGGCAGGGCACATTTCTCGCAGGACAGATGGCCGATGGGGCCGAGAGGTTTTGCTGTGGCAACCGCGTACCGGAAGACGTAGCGTTGCAAGGCCTCCCACAAGGTGGTCCGACGACCTTGTGAAGGCCGCAGGAACCCGTTGGATGCGAGAACCACAGAAACGGTCGAAGTGGAGGTGCTTGGGGGAGGCCTTTGTCCAGCAGTGGACGTCTTTCGGCTAAAATGATGATGATGCTATGGATCAAGGGTTTCGTTTCTACACGTTTTTATTCTATGCTAGAACGATTGCTAGTTAATTACTAGGCTTTAGATGTGTGGCTTGACTTGCAGGTTGGACCGAGTGTTCTAGCCATTTTTTATTTTCTAGCCAAATTTCAGGATGATCGGTTCAGTGTCTTATGTATATTGTAATGTCAACAGTATAATTAATTGTTCATTGTGCATAAATAAATAAATTCCTTTTCCATCCTAAGAAGTATGTTAGTAGACCGAGAAAAAATAAATGGGCTTTATTTCCCATAAAGCCAAATATTTAAATGATCTCAGATACGTTAAGTATTAAGTAAGAAATCGGAGCTGAATGAAATAAATTAATTTCCATCTGTGTGAAATGAAATCCAATTCCAAACAAAATAATAAATAAGGCAGAAAAAAGGAAAAATACTGGAATGAGAAAATGGCGTCGACGCACTACTTGACTCGAAGAGCTTTTTTTTATTAAGTAAAACAATAAGCCGGCTTTTTATGTGTTTACTTAATACAGTAATAAAGCCCTTGTTTACCCATCTACTTCTTTTCGAGTCGATGGTAAACATAACAAACATATATTTTGTTAAATTAGTTGGGCCTAGTAGGTAGTCATGCGCACTTAAATGTCTCACTGAGGGTGGCGCGTGTGTTGGATCATTCGGTTCCCCACAGAATGGCTGAGCTGCGCCGTCGCTTAAGACTGGACATAATGATCTTAACTACTGATTTAAAAGAGTGTCCTTGGTGTTTTCTTGCCCGTTCTTCTTCAGAGAGATCTATGGTTTGAAATTGGCAACTAGCTTCAACTTTCTACCTATTTAAGCGAGTTTTTCAAAAGTGCCTGTCATTGGTTTAATTTAAATAAATGCTTTGAGTTTGACTTTTGAGAAGGTGCGGTAACAGTGGCGTGTTAAGGTTCCTCAGAAGTGTATGGACACTTTGAACACTCCAACAAACGGTACATGGTTTGGTCTGGAGCACCGCATTCGCACTGAGTATCGGTGGGATACCCATGACACCTGGCTTTGCATGAGATTGTAGTTTTTGAAATCATGGAATAGAATACCTACTCTGTATTATGTACACCATATAAATTACAGACATAAATATAGAAACATTACAAAGGGTGGCACAATAAGCGGTCTTATCTCTAAGAGCGATCTTTTAAAGACAACCTTTGTATGGATTAGAAAGGGGTTGATGCCCACAGAAAAAGGGTTCATATCATAATCTGTAAGGTATATTTACTGTTATTCTTGAAAAGTTTATTTAAAATCTGATTCACACACACACACAATTCGAAATCATTTGTTTCAAAATTATTGCTTTAAAAACAAATGAGTTCGTTGATTGAACGGTGTCGGAGTGTGATCGCGGATTCACACCTCGACACACTGTTTAAGTAAAGTATCGTTACCGTACAGTAGATCAAACAGCAGTGCTGTTTCATAGCTTCTGAGGTATCAGTATCTGTACAACATATTATAAATTAAAGTCGCATTTCGTGTCGGTCCGTATTACTGCGTTGTTCTTCTAAACTTCGCAACAGATTTTGATACGGTTGTTCGAGAATTTATTTATATGTATAATGTACACTAGCTTTTGCTCGGTTCTTGAGGGTCGTAGCGTGATGTTGTTGCCTATAACTTTCCTTAAAAATTGGGCTATCAAATGCTAAAGATTTTTCAAATCCGACGGGTAGCTCCGAAATTTACTCTCTAAATACAAACTTACAAACAAACAATTTTTACCTCCTTATAATATTAGTATAGATAAATATTAAACTTACATTTAATAAAGAAATCTTACTGTTTTGTCAAATCGTAAAACCTGTGCGAAGCAGGGGCGGGTTGCCAAATAATTACGGTTTAAGACATTTATTTCTCAAAAAAAATAATTCGCTGCAATGAATAAAATAAAGCGGCTGAAAGCTGTAAACAAAGCTAAAAGTAAATAAGCATACGATGCTGCAAAGTAAACAATTTGCAACAAACCAGAGCATGTAGACTGCGATGCATCTCGCAGTCAATGCGCGCTTGTCCGTACTTATCCGGCCACAGATCATGTAAATGTGGATAAGACTTTTTATTTGTTACTTAGTAAGTTTTTTTTAAATTTCCATTACTTTATAAGGAAACACACTTTCTTGTTAAAAAGGCCCTCGCCCGTTTTTCCTTTATTTGGAACGAACGAATAATTTCACAGATTTACTGTCGAACTGACGAAATTCAATGTATGTAAAGCTTTTGGTCCCAACTGTCATTCGTAGGTCTTTGACAGTCGTTACGGATAGTCAGAAGCAAACAGTCTGACAACTACTCTTACGGTCTTAGAGGTAACGTGTTACACTGGTTGTGGAGGTCAGGTAAACATTCGCGTCATGTTAAACACTAGTATTTAGCTGCATCCGCTTAAACCGGCAGCCGATCCTAACAAAGTTGAATAAAGGCTTGGCAGATTGACATATACAGAAAAAGTATTTATTTAAAAAACACATACATAAAATGTTAGCTCGCCCCAAAAAAAAATGATCATGGAAAAATTAGCTCCACTTTCGCGTACTAAATTCATAATTATAAACATTATTCACGACCTTTAATACAAACTCAGACAAAATAAAAAAGCAAGACAGCGCTGCGAACAATACAGTGAAGCATGCGAAAACTACACCTCCGCTCTGTGCATATACGCTCACACGCACACATTTACAACCATTTACAATCAAACTACACCTCACTATGTGCACACATGTCATGTTTACGAAACCGGCTTCACTTTACTGTTGACAGCCCTCTGTCTTAATTTTTTATTTGGTCTGAGATTACAATAATCACACCATGTCCCATCCTCGTCAACATATTCCAAGATATAAGCGAATCGCTTCTGAGTACTCCGTGCAGCGAATATTGAGTGGATTCCCATGTTCCCTATATCGGTGTATTATGAATATTTAAAAATGATTTTTTTATTTTTATTTCAGTAAGTAGGGTCTTGTAAAGAGTGAAAGGAACGTATGGGCGACTAGTTGAATGGATATTAAAAGGTGGCCCTTTAAAGTAGCTTCGACAAGAGGTGATACTTAAATGTATGCCCGGTGTATCAGCCATCAGCCACGAGCCTGTGTGAGGTGCGAGATCTTTGAGTGTTGGAAAGTTTGTTAAATAATTCAGTCAGAGATTGAAATAAACTAAAATTCTACTAACACACACACACACACACACACTAATCACACACACTCAACACACACACACAACACACACACACACACACTTAATCTAATGTTCTGCTAATAACCGCGTTGTTTATTTATTTATTTATCCATTTATTTCAGGCATCAAGGCCCATATAAACACATACAATACAATATTAATATAACTTAAAAATACTATAAATACATACAACATTATAATTACACTAAAAACTAACGCACATGAAGTGTCCGCATCTTGTTTCGCTGACTGGTGTCATGTATCCGGCCACGAAACCGGCGGTACACAACACCCTTCGGCCAGAACTCTTCCTTGAGGAACTTCTCGAGATGATGTGTCGGAACACGCACCACGAACGACTTGAAGTTCGTGTTCGTATTGTATTGTTAACTAGCTTCTGCCCACGGCTTGCGCGTGTACGTCGGATATTATCCTACAGAACATGCTACCGGGACAAAAAGTAGCCTATGTCCTTCCCCAGGATACCATCTATTTCCTTGTCAAAATTTTATCGAAATCTCTTCAGCGGTGTAGGCGTGAAAAGGTAACACACAGACAGAGTTACTTTCGAATTTATAACATTAGTGTTTATAATACTTGAAATTTTAAAAATACACCCGGGCTCGATTATATGCGTGTAATGCACTAATTGATATTACGTAATTTCTGTTACATGGGTAAACACGTTATTCTTCAAAACTCCGTAGAGGATATTGATTCGCTTTCCACCTTCATTTAGAGAATTTATTCCGAAAGGTTTATATGACTATTTCATACATTATTCAACTTACAAACCTATTGTAATAAAGTAATCTCGATATTTCGTCGAGTCGTAAAAATCCTGCGAAGCAGGTGCTGGTGGCAAGTTATACAGGGTCCCATTAAAATAGATGGACAAATTTTAACACAGCGCTCAGTTCGTCTAACCAAAGATATCCAAGCAAAAAAACACTGATTAAAGTGATTTTATTTCGACTCAAAAGAATAAATTCCCGGCACATTAGTGTATTTTCGTTAGCTGATTATTTTTCATGTAAGTATCTATGCGTTTTTCTTATATATTTTTTTACCATCGTCCTTATTTTGGTGGTCTGAATGATTTCTAAAAGTTTGTCCGTCTATTTTAATGGGACCTTATATACAAAAACATGAGCTGTTCTTGTATAGTTCTTAGCGTTACAAGAGATAGAAGAATACTTCTAAGAGATATTGCCTAACAAACATTATTGTACATTCTGACGATGAAACCATATTAACAGTCATTCTGTTTTTTTTATTTTGTGTAAAAAATAGTGTAGTAGTTGCGGCAAACGAATTCGGAATGATTAACAAAAACTGGTATTCGAAAACAAAAACCTTTGTGGAGGATAAAAACAAACATTTTGCAATAACGAACCCGCGCCAAAACAGCCCAGCTCAATGGTCTAGTGTCCATTTGATAACCTAAAAAACCTTTATTCACAACATACATTTTAAAATCTCAAACGAAACCAAGCTACCTGTCGTTTCAACAAGCCAAACTCAACCTTATTTTGTAGGTAGTAAGAGTGTTACAAGATGCTTCTTTTTTATCTTTGAAGCGGCGGCGGGAGAGATTGCATTTTGTTCATACGGCGTTCATCTAGGGGTCGGCGGGGCAGAGCTAAGAGTGGTAGGACGCAAGCCACGGGCGGATATCGGCTAATCGGCTATTTCCTTTTAAAATGCAAAGGCTAGATCGTGATAAACTATGTGTGAATGGGTCTTTAGGTACTTGAGGAGTTTGCTTATACATCTGTATTTTAATGATAAAGCTGAAAAGTTTGTTTGTTTGAACGCGCTAAAGCAGATCATTTTGCCACGGGAAGTTGGCAGATCATTTTGCCAATTGGCTTTTATAAGGTAAAACCGCCAGAACTATTTCTAAAAACCGGCCAAGTGCGAGTCGGACTCGCGCACCGAGGGTTCCGTACAAACCTGCAAGGTTTACAAAGTTCGTTCATTACGACAATCGAGTCATAACTATGGTAACAATACAAGCAAGCTGTCTGATAATAACCAACAATAAGATATAATTATAATAATGTCATTGAATTTAATTATAAGTACCTATAACACTTTAAGCAGTTAGGACGCATTTAGATTATACAGCTACATTCACCAAAACATCGGGATTGAATGACGATGAGTGAGGTCGTCTTTGCCGTTTGAAAAATGTTGCCCTCCCCATACATAGTATAATAACTCGCGGTCATTGCTGTAACTACAATTATTATGTTTACAATCACAATTTTTTTGGTGGTATAACTACTTAAAATTTTAAGCTTTTCTGAATTTTTCTGTTACCTGTGCTGTAAGCTATTGCTTCTTACCAAATTTCGAGATTCTATGTCAACGGGAAGTGGTCTTTAGGTTTTAATTCCCTTGCGTGTAGTTGCGAGTTTCAAAATATGCAGTATCAATGGTTGTACTTTTGCGTTTTTGCGTTGACTTAGAATTTTTTTTTTTCACGGGTTAAAGGCAATTAGATCTAAGTATTTGATATGAATTTCAACTTGATAGCTCTACGCGTTCATGAGGAAAAAAGTAATAAGTTTATATTTATTAATAAATAAATATATATTTTGTAATGTAACTAAAAATTTAAGGTTTTCGGAATTTTTCCTTTATGTGTGCTATAAAACGTTGCTTCATGCCAAATTTCAAGATTCTAGGTCGACTGGAAGTACCCTTTAGGTTTTGATTCCCTTGCGAGTACTTGCGAGTTTCAAAATATGCAGCTTAAATTGCTGTTTCTTTTGATTGCGTGGACATAGAAGTTTGATTTTGTTACAGCTTAAAGGTATTATAGACCTGAGTATTTGGTATGAATTTCAATTTAATACCTCTACGCGTTTATGAGGAAATGGGTAGTATGTTTAAAATTATTAAAAAAAATATATTATGTGATGTAACTAAAAATTTATGGTTTTCGTAATTTTTCCTTTATCTATGCTATAAGACGTTGCTTCGTACCAAATTTCAAGATTCTGAGTTCACGGGAAGCACCCTGTAGGTTTTGATTCCCTTGCAAGTGTCGAAAATTTGCGGCATAAACGGCTGTATCTTTTGATTGCGTTGGCTTAGAAGTTTGATTTTTTCACAGCTTCAAGGGACAGTAGACCTGAGTAATTGATATAAATTTCAGCTTCATACCTCCACGCGTTTCTGAGAAAAAGGGTCTTGACAGACGGACGGACAGACGGACAACAAAGTGATCCTATAAGGGTTCCGTTTTTTCCTTTTGAGGTACGGAACCCTAAAAGTATCAGGAACTGTAGAACTCAGCTGCATGCGAAAAGAACTCATATTTATTTTTGATCTGCTGGACAATGATCTGCTAAGTTCACTCACATTTTGATTTTCCAATCACTAAATAGTGCTTGTGACGTCATAGTAGAGGTAGTCGGAAAATGGCACGCTTGGTTTTCATACAGATCGTGATACTTGCGTTATCTAGGTCTGTCTATATCTGTGGTTGATAGAGAGTAGAGAGGCGTTTTCCCGGCAGTGGGACATTCAATTATTAACTACGTTGAAACATATACCTATTGCACAAATCACCTTCAAGGCTACATACAATAGATCGCGGCGGGTTCACGGATGAGTGCTAACGCGTGCCCGTGTTCCCGCCGTAAGCGACAGAGGAGGACACCGTGGATTTTTAGTGGGTTAGAGTCCCACATAACTGCACTATCTCCCCGTGGTAGTGCAGAATGCATGAGCATTTCTCCACGTTAAAAAAAGGCTACAATAGATAAACAATAATAATTCCACCATACTGTTTCGAGCTCGCTGCAAGTCTGTACCTTCAGACCTCCAACCCCTTTCCCACTCCGCAGAAGCACGTGGGATCATATGAATACGAAAGAAGGCCCTTCATTCAGCCGCTGAGAAGAGCCTCGTTACGCATCTCCGGCTCAAATGGAAACTATTACCGTGCTACTTCACGCTAGATCCCGCAGGAGGCTTCAAAAGGACTGGTTTTATGAGAGCTGTACGAGTAGTTCTCTTTGGAGACTAATTATAAGTGGAAGTGTACTAATTAGGAGGGTTATTATCTGTGGAGATTGATCAAGAGATGTTGAGCTGTACTTGCCAAGACTTGAGAGAATATACTTGGCATATATCCAGGTCTCTCTGTGAATTTATGAGCAACTTAAACCATCTCTGTACTTGCAACAAAACTGTCTGTCCAGCGGGGTAATTGCGTAACACTCTATCAGAAGCAATGGTTTTCATTTTAACAGTTTATTACGTTACTAGCCTCTGCCCGCGACTTCGTCCGCGTGAAATTTCTTGCTTCCCCAACCCATCGCATCGCATCACCCGCCCGCGCTATCACATCGTTTTCTCTTAGCATTCTTCCTGACCTTTTTCTTTTTGCTCAGCTCCAAAGAGTCCTGGCGTGATTAAGCTTTCCACATGGATTGGACAATCTAATGCAAAAATAATTGATAATTCCAGAGATTAGCATGTTCAAACAAACAAACAACAGTTTGTTTTTCTGTTCTATTAACTGCTAAAGGTAACTTTATTTAATAATAGCTGTGCCCCGCCGTTTCACCCGCGGTAATTTCAGGAAAAAACCTACTAAAAACTTGTTGACAAAAAAAAACAACCGACTTCCAAAAAAATACAAAGTGAAAAATAACTTTAATTTCGGAAGTCGGTATCGTTGGTTCTGTATTTTCATTTTTTGACACCGACTTTCGAAATTAAAGTTATTTTTCACTTTGTAGTATTTTTTTTGGAAGTCGGTTGTTTTTTTATTTTTAAGTTTTTATTTTTCACTTTTTAGTTGTACCTGCCTACCCCAAACAAATTTATATAACACTACTTGGTATATGAATATCAGTGACAGGAAGCTATTGAACACATCTGCCTACCCCTTTCAAAGGTACAGGCGTAATGTTATGTTGTGTGATTGCATAAACAATGCATACATATGCTATAGCAGCAATCGCGGTTGATTTGCTGGCATTTATTGAAGAGTTCCGTTGTCTGTCTCCGAAACTCATCATCAGATCTTTATGAAATTTAAATTGGTCCTATTTAAATTTCATAAAGATCTGATGATGAGTTTCGGAGTAAAAATATTTCCGGAATAAAAATATTTCGAATAAAAAAAATTTTTGCAAATCCGTCTGTCTATACATATTATATGAGTGAGTTATGCCCGAATATACATAAAAAATAGAAACATCCGAATTGAGAACCTCCTCCTTTTTTGAAGTCGGTTAAAAATATATTCCATTACTTTAAGATATTACTTAAGATTATTACTTATACATGTAAACTATGCGACTATATTACTTGTAAACTATGCAACTCCTAAGATATTCATTGAAATCAAATGATGTCAAGGGCAATTTTATTCAACATTAAAGACTTGTGATGAATAACGTATTTATTTTGATAAGGATTAATATCATGTTTATAAAAAAAAACCTTCGCAAATAATGCATTAGTTTAGAAGAGATTTGATTACCATAAAAAAGGTTATAGTGAGTAAACCTTAAAAGATAGACATATGCTGTCGCGGACTTTTTTTTAGAACTTTTAAAGGGAAACAATTCCGTCATACATGATTTTTGCGTAACTTTAACCGTTTACGCAGCGTACGCAACGAAAGCTCTCAAAAGGAATATTTTTTTCCCGTTTTTGCAACATTTTTGATTGATGCTCCGCTCCTATTGGTCGTAGCGTGATGTTATATAGCCTATAGCCTTCCCCGATAAATGGACTATCCAACACAAAAATATTTTTTCAATTCGAACCAGTAGTTCCTGAGATTAGCGCGTTCAAACAAACAAACTCTTCAGCTTTATTATATTATTATATATTATATAATTATATATTAATATTAGTATAGATTTACGTTGTTGAACTGGCAACTTTCTCGACCATATGAAGCAATGGATTAGGAATATCCTTTAAAATGAGTCACATTAAGATTGATAGTGTGTTACGCGTGCAGACAATAATTCAGTCAAAAATCTGAAAGTAGAAATAATAAGTCTGACCCAGGATATCAGTAGTTTATCACAACCCTAAGCAGATAATAAACTGCACAAATGAATGAAGGAAGCAAACAAATGTGCCAAAAAGCACTAATTTCTTCATTTTCCTTTTTTTTTGCAAGTAGGTAATATGAATACACTATTTATACGTTATTTGAAGAATTAAGTTTTGATGGTAACATTTTCTTTTGAAGACTGTTGTTGGTAATAATTGAAAAACACAACAAAGAAAGTTTACTCAAAGCGACAGTTCCATTTACACTTAAACAGAACTACTCAGTTGAAATGCAAGTGGTTTTCCAAAAGGTGAACACAAACGAAAATATAACACATTCACATATTTGCCTCAATGAGCGAGCACACGTAAATATGGCGCTGAATATTTTCAACAAACGAGGATTGAAAGGTATAGGAATATGAATTCGTATCGCGCTCAAATGCAACTAAAAGGAGCTATATTTGTTTCTCATATTCAGAAACTACTGATGGTAAATAGAATAAATAGTTATGTAAAAAAAGTTAAGAAAATTATAACAGGCCAATATCGACACAGCTCTGTAAATCATTTCGAGTAAACTAAATTATATTGAATTTAGAATAAAACTCAACATCTACCTCGCCTTTTGCTCGGATATCTATGCCTTTTCCCAACTATGTTGGGGTCGGCTTCCAGTCTAACCGGATGCAGCTGCAAACCAGTATTTTACATAGAGCGGCCTACCTGACCTCTACAACCCACAACCCAGTTACTGGGTAGTACGATACCCCTTGATAAGACTGGTTGTCACACATAAAAACTTCTAACTCTTACCTATATCTCATTTTGGACTGAGTTTAAAGATATGCATGTCAAATAAGTTTCGTCTGTTACACTATTCTGAAGTAGAAAAACAAGATTTGGTTGATGGCCGCGAGAAAATAAAAAGACGCCACCTTCCATACTAAAACCGGCATTGTACCGAAGCGCCTCAAAGGACAACAAAGGTACTTCAAAGCTTTGAGCCCAATATTTCGCAAAGTTGAATTTAATAGTTTCTATACAATCTAACGAAATTCGCTCATCAGTAAAGAACCATTATTACCGTATCGTCCACTCTCTTGAATAAAACGTTTAAAGTTGGGAATAACAAACACATCGCCAATTACCCCAACTTGGTCTGTAATAAGATTCTAGTCGGGATTCAAGCACCATTTGGTGCTTTAATTGACGCTCAGGCTAATGGCGGCTTGCACCTGCCCGCGATTTAATACTGCTAGAGGAAAAAATAACAAAAATTTTACATTTATCATAAAAATGTATGGATTGAACTGCGTAATGAAGTTGTGTGCTCAATTTAAGAGGTTTTAGGAAAAGTGGAATTTAAATTTAAGAAGCTAGTTTAATTTCTTGTGCCTCGTGTGGCTTAGAAAGGTCTACTTAGAATTCTCTAGCTTGAAATTCAAATATTTATGTGAGACAAGTTTTATTGAGTTACCTACGTTGCCTGCGCTCTGTAGTGGCAACATGAATGGAAGGTAATTACCGCACGACCATTTAGTCGCGTACCAACTAGTGCCACGGCTGTACGTGACAATAAAATGACTAATTGTATGAATAACTTCCTCGAATATAAAAAAATGCCATCCTGTGTTTTTAGAAAATGTAAAAATTATACTGCAACTGTGAAAGATAAAAAGTATCATATCATGCGTAAGTATCAAGAAAAAAATTTTTTTTTCGATGCCTCCTAATAGCGGCTGGTGCCTGAGGTAAGTCACGTGCCTTTAGGGGAAGATAAGGTGCTTTTCATCAGTATTTATAATATCTACATTCTATGGCACGGCATGCACCACAGAATGACAACGTAATTAAAGAAATATATTTATCTTTCTCTAACAACAAAAATTCCGTAGATGACATTTGATTTTCTTTCCCTTTCTTCCTGCGTATAAGTAGCTATTTAGCTACCGATAGTATTTACGCTGTTTTAGAGTGCGGTGATGTCCATGCATGACGTGGCTATTTATATTACGTCATTGGTTACCTAAGGCCGCTATCCCACTGGCGTTGTACGAGCGTCGGCGTCTCTCGAACGTCTGCGCAGCGTCAACGTTGCGCAGACGTGACGTTGACGTCGCGTCGTCGCGTGACAAGCATTAACGTCCGCTGAACGCGACGTCAACGTCGCGTCTGCGCAACAATAACGTCGCGTTTGTTGGCAACAAGTGCATGTGCGCGACGTTAACGTCGCGTTCAGTGGACGTTAATGTTTCCCACGCGACGACGCAACGTCAACGTCGCGTCTGCGCGGCGTCGACGCTGCGCAGACGTGACGTTGACGTCAACGCTCGTAAAACGCCAGTGGGATAGCGGCCTACCTTTACCACGGCAGCTCGATTGAATTTATCAAAGATAAGGTACAGAAATTTAAATTCCTTCTTGAGCGGTCTTTTCGGCTGACACTTACACAATAATTTGAGGATTTCCTTTCATTATTTTTTTCAATGGTTTATGAAAAGGCGTAATAACCATCAAGGCGTTCAATTATTTTGGACAATGGATGTTACTTATTCCCGAACACAATTTTAACTGACACTCAAGGGAAAATTCGAAAATATCTCTTTAAAAAAATATACTTTGGAATACTCAATACTTTATTGCATTCCAACAAAAAAACAAACAATAAAACAACCAACAATACATACATACCTCTCTGGTTTCCTCACGATGTTTTCCGTTTTGAGAGCACTGATGATGTAATAATTTACAAAAAGTAAAGCGTCTGCCCTATTACCAAAAATTCGACATCTGCCAATCCACACTGGGCCCGCGTGGTGGATTACGGCCCACTCCCTCTCACCGATAGGAGGCCTGTGCCCCAGCAGTGAGAACATTAAAGGCTAATTATGATTTTGATAAAAGTGCATGTCTGAGTTCAAATCTACAAATCTACGACAACAACAAACAACAACAAAACAACAACACAACAACACAACACGACAACGACAACAACAACAACAACTCGTAAATCGCGGCCATAACCACTGGGCCACCTACCACCTCTGCTCTGTCTCTAAGTAAGACAGCCTATGTGCCTATAATACATTTATGCCTAAAAACATAATGCCTATACTCTATTTCGACTTACCCTTAAATGCCGCCATTTGTTTCAGAGTTGTGTGAAAATAATTACTCCATTATCTTCATATTTCGTGGGAAAATTTAACTTTTTTAATGAACCGGAATTTGTTAAATGGCTTTGCAAAGGTTTGTTTCGGGTTTTGCTTCGTTGTTTAAATACTTTGCGGTCCTTTAAAAATACTTCGATACTGTTATTTTGTTAGGAAGATCAGTTTTTCATTTTGTAAGTATTCATATATCACTACTTGCTATGTGAATATCAGTGACAGAAAGCTATTGAACACATCTGCCTAACCCTTTAAAGGGTACAGGCGTGATGTTATGTTGTGTGATTGCGTAAACAATGCATACATATGCTATAGCAGCAATCGCGGTTGATTTGCTGGCATTTATTGAAGAGTTCCGTCGTCTGTCTCCGAAATTCATCATCAGATCTTTACGAAATTTAAATGGGACTATGTCAGAATAAAGCCTTTTCGAACATACATTAAAAAAAAATAGAAACATCCGAATTGAGAACCTCCTCCTTTTTAGAAGTCGGTTAAAAAAGAACCTAGACAAAGATTGTTAGAAACGAAAGACAAAATGACAGATTGTAGAAGGATTTCTACGGTGCGATGTCCAAAATAGAGAAACGAAATTTCACTTTGTATAGAAAGAGCTGAGTCTATTCTTCGTAGAAATAGAAAGCGTCATGCAAAACAAGACAAGAAACAAAACACATTTCATTTGCTTACTCAACTCGTAAACTTGTTTTATTTCTAAGTCGTAAACGATATATCGATTGAAGAGAACTGTTAAATCAATTCCTTACTTGTGTAACATTTGCAGTTTATAGTGATTGCTTTAGATGATACCGCGATGAAATGTTTTATTGCTAACGAATAGTTTTACAAATCTCCTTTTGGCTTTAAATCTACTTTGTATTTTGTGACTTTAAGGCTCCTTCAAACAGGCGCGACACGACACGCGACACAAAGGCACCGCAAGTCGCGCAACGAGCGGTGCCTTTGCGTCGCGCGCGATAATATCAAGTGTCGCGCCTGTTTTTAGGAGCCTTTAGGAATAAATGATAACGTGACGGTTGACAATTGAGAATGGAAGTAGAAAACGTGCTGCACCGAGCCCAAGTAGGTAACTGAGGTAAGTGCAAGAAGATGATGATGATGATGATTCTCTGTGGCTTCGGTCTGAGTAGGCTTCTCCCTTTCTTTTCGTAGTAATATTTTCATTATGTCAGATATGCGTGCAGCAGATTCCTTATCAAACTCAAAGCATTTATTTCAATTAAACCATTTACAGGCACTTTTGAATTGTCAAGAAGTCGGTCAGTCAGAAAATATGAAGCTAGTTGCCCATTCTTATGGAGAAGAACGGGCAAGAAACTAAATGGACACTCTTTTTAAATTATATTTTACAAAAATATTAGTTACATCATTACTTTTTAATTTAAAATTATATAATGTGAGAATGATGTAAAAAATAAAAAAAACGTACGCATTAAAAGCGCCCAGAGTACAACAAATACTACTTAACAAAAAAACAATCCAAAAATAAAATAATTAAAAATAAGCCGCGGCAGCTAAGTGATGACCAGCCCCAACTGACGGCTCCCGTTCACGAACATGACGCATAGATCAGCACCATTTAGCTCATTTAGCGCTGCCATTTAGCGCTGTTATGTTTGTAAGTTTTACTTTTAATTTGATCTCCATATTTAATGTAGTTTTATATAATTTTGTATAATCGTTTGCAATTAGTTACCTATTTTTACATAAACTCCAGTAGTAAATAGCATTATGTATCATAACTCTGGTCCCCATGATACAGGCGCCACCTAGTTTAGGGACCGCCGTAAAGATCCAAATGATGTTCGCTAACAGTTACAGACCGACGTTAAGTTAATTACAATTGTTAGGTAATAATTGTAACATTGGTTAAATAGATAAAAAAGGACATTCCATTAATTTAATATCTTAAAATATTTTAATCTAATCCATACTATAATAATATTATAAATTCGAAAGTAACTCTGTCTGTCTGTCTGTATGTTACCTTTTCACGCCTAAACCACTGAACGGATTTCGATAAAATTTGGCAGAGATATAGATTGCATCCCGGGGAAGGAAATAGGTTAGTTTTTATCCCCATATTCTTACGGGATCGATACTTATGCGGCTGAAACCGCGGGGCGCTGCTAGTTTTATATATTTCAATGTCAATCTCAATCTTGATTTTGATAAACCATGATTGTAAACATTTTGCATGCCTTACGGGAATCACTTGAAACATCTATATTTAGTAACACCATTGTACAGACGCCAGCATATCAAGCTACCCGAAACTGTCAAATTTTCCCAATCAACTTTGAACCTTATGCTTTAGCGATAAAGTTGAAAATCTATTAAAGAAATCTGACAGATTGTGGTAGGTTGATGTGCTGGCGTCCGTACTTAACAGTGTTTTCTGCAAAAATAAATAATTTGATTTGATTTGATATCTAGAATCATGTTCTGAATTAATGGTTACAGTTTGCGCGTCGATGTCCCTGCCAGCCTTTAGGTGTACTTAGAGTATACCTAATGGTTTTTTTAATGATTTTGTAAATAGTTGTAAATTGGTTAATTTAATTTAATTATTTTTTTGTGTTCCATTCGAATGTTCAAGCAAGTCTGTGCTAGTTTTAATGTGAAAATGTAAAGTCTTTCTACGAATATATGTATTCTGAAGAAATCCTATCGCTGTTTTATTACATTAAGGGGCTCTTCTAGCCTCTATAGTACCTATTGTTAGCGTGGGCGTGCGAACTGTACCGGAACATAATTATATGGGGTAGGCGCTATATGAGAAAATAAGAAACAATATTGAATTTTCGCAATTTATTTCAAGTGGACATCCTCACTTGTGCGTGCCAATCACATAACTGTTGTTTTTTGGAAACAATTTTAAATGATTGAATGCAACAAATGTAATTTTTCTACCAGCCTGCATGATGTAAGGTGGTTTTGCAGACAACCTTTACAGTACTTAAGGGAACTACACGATCTAAAGCGCGGTCACTGTCGGACTGCATAGAAAAGAAAGACAAGCGCGATGACAGAACGCTGGTAATTTATTGCAAAATATGAAGCAATTATCTATACAAAAACTATTTGATAATAAATAATCCATCACTGAATGCAGTTAGGCATTAGAAATTTAATCGTATATTTTTAGTTATAATTAAAATTGTTAATGCAGGGGTAAACTGCTTTTAAAGACAAAGAGGTGTAAATATTTGAAGATTTTTTTGATGCATTAATGTATATTTAATTATGATTTGAGTTCCGTCACTATATTAAAATAAGACTTGAAAATATCTTTTTTTTTTTTGTCAAAATTATTCACGGTTTAAGAAATACACTGTTTTAAAAAACCAACTATTTGACCGTATTCAAGAAATCTCCGCCTTAAGTTAGTTCTGTAGGCCTTGGTTTTGTGAGATACTCAGATATTTCATTAATGAGATGAAAGTAGATTATCAGCTTACCAAACAACGTCAATGCAAATTTTTAACTCAATACACAAAGGAGCTAATCCGCTGAAGCGGCGGTTAACCTAATATGTTAAATGAACTGACTCTCATTTTGAAAGCGCTTTATAAAATCGCTGCAAGCGCCGTAAAGGTTACACACGAACAAATGAGTTGTGAAACCTTTTTCCTTTGAACCTCTTTTGAACCTCTATTGAGAATGTTGAAATTAAAAATGGGTTATATAATGTTTTCCTTGTTGCGAAGGAAACCTGTTATTCCTGATATTTTTTTCGCCTCTTTCACCAACCACCTTGGCCGCTCGGCGATACTATTCCTTAATAGTTACCAATAATAGTTATTATTCTTTTTTTTCCAGCGGGTTATTTACCTAATACACATAATATGAAAATGGGTTTCATTTTAACAGTTCACCCACATTCATTGCGTTATTTACGTTGGTGAGCATACAAATTTTTCAAACCTATGAAGGACTAGCACTGCCCCGCGGTTTTACCCGCATAAGTGTCGATTCTGTAGGAATATCGGCATAAAAACTATCCTATGTCCTTTCTCGGGATGCAATCTATATCTTTGCCAAATTTTATCGAAATCCGTTCAGTGGTTTAGGCGTGAAATGGTAAGATACAGACAGACAGAGTTACTTTCGAATTTATAATATTAAGTATGGATTGGATTAGGAATAATCCTTGAAAACTCTCGGATTGTGATCGTAAGTCTGCTCAATTAGGGTGCTGTTACCGGCAAAATTGCAGCTGCAAATAGATGACTACAAAACCTACCAAAGGTCCGAAACATTACTTCCGAGGAGATTGTGACCTCTGAGTTGTTGTCGGCATTTTTCTCAAAGTAATCAGATTGAAAACATCGAACTAAATCTAGTTTTAAGCATTTTTTTTTTGACATGTAAAAGGGTTTCTTTTAAACTAATTTACAGCAATAAATATAATTTACGATTACCAATAGCATCACTGGTTTAATTTTACATCTAATTAGCAATAGAACGTATCAACATACCATAAACAAAACTCACGCTTGTGTTCCTAAGGGTTAGACAGAGGTGAACATCAGTTCACCGAAATGTTACTAATAAGTACAGCCACATTTCGTCAGTTGTGTTTAAGTCCTATTTATCAGGGTCCAGGCTTTTGTCATCAACCAGGCACAAATTCAGACTCCAGGCTGCCACTGAAAAATTCAGATAGGGAAACCCATTAACACTTTTCCCGACCAGGGAGTCCAACTCAGGACCTCATGCTCAGCACTATCGCTTGCGGCCACTAGACCAACGAAGCAGTCAATAAAATCCCGTACAACTAAGTATAACTTCAAAGCTACACTTACAGAAAACTACCTAAAGTAAATGCGCAGCACTGCACACGTCTACCCTATTTCAAGTTAAACAAATATCAACTTTATTTCGATGATAATTAAGTTGATTTCAGAGTGACTAGCACTATTGACAAAGTTATAAAAATGTTTGAAGGTGGTAGCGTAAACTGAACTTTATTGTGTAGGAATTAAAGTTATTTTTCCATTAATTCATATTTTTTTACATTTTTTGGCAAATAAATCGCGAATGCACGGTACAATAATATCTACGACAAGAGCTACGAATTTCGTAGCCTATTAACGTGCTACGAAAACGCTACGAGCAGCACATATACGTAGCGGTGCCCGCTACTAAATTTATTACCCTAATTCGCCTTAATTAACTTGCCTTAAGAGCGTTACTCCAGAGCGGCGCGCCTCGTGTTTAGGTAAATTTACTCACACAGCTATACAGTTAAACGCACACACAGCCGTCTGTGTTGGAGCGCGTATCATACACCGCTTAGAATCATCTTGATACTTAGCCAGTTTTTAGTTAGTAGGGAATGTTTTCGTTTTCCGTAAGCGGGGATTCAGTTTTTTGTTTATTGTAATAAATGAGCAATTAAATTATTATTGGTTAGGTTAAAGTAAATAAAAACAATTTCGTGTAAAATAAAATCTTAATATTTGTTGTCTCTAAGTTTCATGGACCTAGCTTTTCGGGGATCAACAATTTCGGGTAACAGGCATTTATTGTAAAAGCTGACTAGCCGATGTTCCATATTTTCGCTCCAAAATTTATCGTCCCTGATTATGTTTTCAGTCTTCAATTTAAAATCTTTGCCTGTCCACACAGCAAACAGACAGTAATTTCTGTTAGTTATATGCAGCTGCCCCTGTATCTGATAAAACCAGTCATGGCGTCGATTCACAGATCCATCTATTTTCCAGAATTTAATATTTTTTTGGCTAATAGCAAAATCTGCCTCTAATCCAAATGCCGAACTAGGACATTTAATTTCGGTGATGCCATCATCGTCGATTAGTCCATCCGGCGAAGCACCTGTAATCATAATAATTTGAAACTCAATACTCTAATTACTTCTTTTTAATAGAATTTAAGAATATAAAAATAAATTGTTTGTTAGAAAAATCTAAACTTGTACCTGCAACTGTTCTATGGCCACTTTTTCGTTTACTTTCCCATGTTGAATACTAGGGATATGGTCCAAGGAATATGAGTAAAGAAATTGTTTAACCAAAGGGGCTGGGCTAATAGTCGATCGCCGTTTGCACACTTTACAGAATGAAGAGGCTGTCAATAAACAACGTCGTAGCTCTAGCCAAAGTGCACTCTCTGTCTGAAGTACAGTATCCCTTTCAACTTCTTGTCTACTATTTACCTATAATATAAAATTTGGAAATATATTTTTAAGTCTAATATTATCAGAAACAATGTACAACATGTATCTGAACTTATGAAAGTATACTGTAAATACGCACTTGTTCTTGAAGGTTCTTGTTTTATTTGTCCTAAAATATGTTTATAAAGACCAAGTCATTCTTACAAGATTCCCTGCGTCAGGATCTTGAATAGGGTAGTTGACTAAGAAAATATATTTAGTCCATCAGTTAGATTACTAAAAAATATTGTATACGTATTTTTTCTTTTGTCTGGCAAACAAAAAATTACGAAGATACAGCGCTTGGAAATTTCGTATGACGTCACGCCGTGCTACAAATTTTAGCACGTTATTACGTCAAAGCCCCCCACTCCTGAACTTTGATGTGATATATCTTTGTAATTTTTTATCTAATTGATAAAACAAAAAATACGTGTTCAATATTTTTTAATAATCTTACTGAGGGACTAAATCGAATCGATTTATTTTTACCCAGGCAACATCCCTATTGAAGCCGTTTCTAATGCCTGCAAGTTTTCCTGAATTTCCAGTGTTTTATCACTGTCTTTTTCATTTTCTTGAGTCTGAAAATAATATGTAGAGTATAATATAGTGACACAAACCGTATGCACCATGACAGGCGATCGATTGTCGGCTTAAGATAGCACATAACTAACAATGTTTTTTTGTGCTAAAATATGTATACAAATGACCAAGTAATTCTTACAAGATTCCCTGCGTCAGGATCTTGAATTGGAGCCGTTTCTAATGCCTGCAAGTTTTCCAGAATTTCCAGTGTTTTTTCACTGTCTTTTTCATTTTCTTGATTCTGAAAATAATATGTAGGGTATAATATAGTGACACAAAAAGTAAGCACCATGACAGGCGATCGATTGTCGGCTTGAGATAAATAAATAATGAAGAAAGGTCTTATTTAGTTTTGGTTTAACAACTGCTCAATCAAAACCAAGGAAACACGTGTCTGCCGCAGCTAGTAAAATATAAAGTAAAAAAATAAAACTTACAACAGCATTTTTATTTAAGTCCTGGTTTTGAAGTATTTGAACTTCTCTTTTCTGCCTATAACAACGAATTGGATATTAACTTTATCTTATTACTACTGTGTTTCATAAAAATATCCAAACAAAAAGTAATAAAAAAAAAATTACTTCAAAAAGTAGTAAGTATATTGTTTCTTAATTACACCTAATAAAAATATATTTTTTATAAGTAGAGAACCTCGGTAACATACCTTTTAGCTTCATTAGCCTTGGCCAAATTTTCGTTTTTTTTTTGTTCCCATATAGCGCCTTTTGTTAGCCATATCTGAAAAAAAAGTAAAATGAAAACATGCATAAAGAAGTCTAATTTAATCTTTCTTAAGTTAATAGAACACCATTACATTAAAATATGTACTCACCAAAGTTTTGTAATATAATAAAAATATATTATAATAAAACGTATCAACATGTCCTAGTCGCGCTAAAAACTCGCGAAAGTACGATAATATTTTACGCGACTCGCGGCTACGGGAGCGACACACGTCCTACCTCTGAAAGGCCTCGGCCGGCACTGAGCGCTGGCGTGATTCCGCGCCGATTATATAGCTGCACTAAATAATTCATAGTAAAATAAAAAAATAAGTTATTAAAAAAATATTTGTACCATGTTTTAGAACGTAAATGTCTTCGTTTACTAGGCCTAAAATAACATATAAATATTTCAGATTTCATCCTAAACTAACGCGTTTAAAATATCGAAAAGTGGCTAAAATTGACACTTTTGAATATACTTTTCTTGAATGAAAACTTACAGTAATCGTTTTTTTTTTTCAGCCATGCACTAATAAATGCTATTATTATTTATAAAGCAACGTTGTTATAAGTTTGTCGTATATGGTTTTACTAATACCTTGCATTTGCGTAGACCGTCGATCGCTAGTTTAAAAAAAGGCTTGCATAAAAACTGTTCTAATGAGAAAACTGTACGAATAAATGAAAATGTTTTTCAGCCATGCACTAGATTATGAAATTCCCATTAATATGACGTCAATATCTTATCTATAGATTAAACAGATTATGGTTTTATTGTCCGTCGGAAATCATCAATTTTGACTCCAGCGTGGCTCTAACGGATCAACCCTCTTAACTGCCAATTTAACTTTTAAACACCACGTTGTATAACTTGAAGCTCGGTGTATCACTCATAACTAATTTACTTTGGTGGAACGTGGCCCATTTGACACGGGCTAAGAACGGCTATTTGTCATCAAATGCTCTGTGCTCAGAATATTAAATGCTGTTAATTATTTTACTTTAATACTCAATTATGAATAATTTATGGAGGTAAAGGGAGTGAAGTATTTTTATACATTTTAAGGGATTATTCATAATTAGCAAAATGAAAGTTAGGTTTGGGAATATTGCGTATTGGCAAGCGTGGCCCCCCCAGCTAGATAGATATACCACTTCAAAAAGGTGGCTGGGACAGACTGGATTCGAAGGACGGAGGACAGGGTGTTATGGCGCAGCCTGGGAGAGGTTTATGTCCAGCAGTGGATTGCGATAAGCTGAGTTGATTGATTGAAGATAGAGATGATACAAATAAAAATGTGAAAAGTAAGGTGTTTTATATAATCTCACTAAATTACCAGAATAAATATTCAATCTCATCTGGTCATCAAATCACAAAGCTCAACTGATGCAGAGCTAAGACTAAAGACTTGTTTTAAGAGCAAATGCTACAAATAAACTTAACAACCACTACGGAGTTTGATAAAAAAATGAGATAGATGTTAATTTTGGCATGTTTCTCGGCATAATTTTAAAAGATCGCTGTTACGCCAGCACAATTTACACTACTGGGCCATATATAAATCATAAATCTCCAGCCTTTCAATCTTGAGCTAATAAGAACCGTGTTTCATTTGTTTTTACTAGCTCATTCATCTTCTTTTTAGGGTTCCGTAGTAAACTAGGAACCCTTATAGTTTCGCCATGTCTGTCTGTCCGTCTGTCCGTCCTCGCTTAATCTCTGTGACCGTTAGCACTAGAAAGCTGAAATTTGGTACCAATATGTATATCAATCACGCCGACAAAGTGGTAAAATAAAAATTGGAAAAAAATGTTTTATTAGGGTAGCCCCCCTATATGTAAAGTGGGAAGTGATTTTTTTTTTTAATTTCAACCCTAACGTGTGATATATTGTTGGAAAGGTATTTAAAAATGAATAGGGGTTTACTAAAATCATTTTTTGATAATGTCAATAATTTCGGAAATAATCGCTCCAAAAGTAAAAAACAATGTGTGTGTCCCCCCCTCTAACTTTTGAACCATAAGTTTGAAAAATATGAAAAAAATCTGCAAAGTAGAACTTTATAAGGACTTTCTAGGAAAATTATTTTGAACTTGATGGAAACAACAGTTTTTGTACAAAAAAGACAAAAAGTTGTACAAAATAATTTCTGGACTAAGTTTGTAGTATAATCGTATATGCAAGCATTTTTTTAACTTCGTTTACATATTTTATTATCCTGAACGTATCCCTTTGTGTTCGCGCTGAAAACCGTCACGAGTCGGAGCGCCTGCCGCGGAGCGTGCAATGATGCACGCTCCGTGTTCGCGCACGTACCCACTACCGGAAGCAGTTGCAGGAGCGCGAACATAATGGATACCCACTTTTAAACTTATAAGTGGGAACACTTATTGTGACGGACGGGAAACTACGGAACCCTACACTGAGCGTGGCCCGACACGCTCTTGGCCGGTTTTTGCAGCATCACTTTGCAACTTTTAGCGTACAATTTACATGAAATCTTTTCTTTACTTTATTGTGCACTAGTGACCCGCCCCTGCTTCGCACGGTTTATAAGACTTGGCCAAACTTCTAGATTTTTTTCATTATATGTTAGAATGTTATGTCAAAATCTGTTGTGTAGCTTAGAAGAACAACCGGCCATAATGCCAGACACGAAAATTGACTTCGATTTACATGTAATTTCATTATAATATATATAATTACTAGCTTCTGCCCGTGACTTCGTCCGCGTGAATTTTCACCCTCCCCCATTCACCCTCTTAGGAATAGAATTTTGAAAACCTTACTTATTGGATACCTACTCTTCACAAAGAATACACCCTCCAAATTTCATTTCTCTAGGACCAGCGGTTTAGGCTGTGCGTTGATATATCAGTCAGTCAGGATTTTGAATTTTATATATTTAGATAACCTGCTTCACCACCTCTAAATAATATCAGGTTAAATTAACTGGTAGATAATTCACTACAAATCCTATCCTATTTGTACAATTGAGGCAGATGGTGCCTATCGTGGCATTAAAACAGGCACTAAATCTCAATACATTTTACGACGAACACCAAAACCTCCCACACAACCTGGCTAGCTATCCGAAACATTGTAACTGATACCTACAGTCATCCACATAACTATCCCGAAATCCTCACTGTACTGCGAAGTTAGATTGAAAGGCTCGAGTGGATAATAGCTTGTGCCACTCCAGAACAGAATTGTTACATCGGTTAGCCGTTAGAGTATGAACACTAAACTAGAGAGCACGCTTAAATTTATATAGCATACTTCCACGCGCGGCTTCACCCGCGAGGTATGTTGATAAAAACTATCCTACAGAGAGATATATTGCATCCAGGGGATCCTTCCCCTGGATGCAATATATCTCTCTGTCAAATTTTATCGAAATCCGTTCAGTGGTTTAGGCGTGAAAAGGTAACATACAGACAGACAGAGTTACTTTCGAATTTATAATATTAGTATGGATATATAAACAGGCCTCCTCGCTTCGAGAGGGACCACCACGCGGGCCTAGTGCGGGTTGGTAGATGTCACATGTTTTCAAAATATTGGTTCCTGGACATGCCGGTTTCCTCACGATGTTTTCCTTCACCGTTTTTCACCGAAATTATTTACACAAAGTAAAGCGCCTGGCTAGATTAAATAATCATACGTCCTCCATGTGAACAGAGTAAACAATGGAGTATCTAAAACCAAACACATAAGATTCAGAAATATAAGATCATGCAGACATTGCCCAATCGTGGTTATTCGCCTTCATCATCAATCATATCATAGCCTCCCCTTTATTCTGCCATACTTCCCAGTTCTGTGCGTCTCTCATTCAGCTGTCTGCCTTCAGTAAAACGCCGCGTTGACCACAACCGGCCCCAACCGTCAAGCCCCTTCGTGACCAATAGGTCACACCCCATTCACGCGGCTTAAACCTCTATTATTACTGTGAAATAAGATCTAATATCTTATAAGGCAGTTTTACTCTAGGGTCCGGTAGATAGTATAATCGACTAAATGAATGATTAAAAAAGGAAACCATTTTTTTGTGAGTAGGACGTAGACAATCATGTCCCGTAGCGGGACGTCGGTGCGTGACAGATGTTGACGTCATAAGTGACGGCGTATGATCGGTTAAATACTAAAATAATATAAGTTATTAATAAATAGAATTGCATGAAGTTACCCCAATTGGATCGTTTATTTTTCTTATTTAGCCATTATTTTTCTTATTTATGTTTATTTCCTGTATAATTTAATCTGTTTACCCCAATTGGATCATTTATTTTTCTTATTTAGTCATTATTATTCTATTATTTTTCTTATTTATGTTTATTTCCTGTCTAATTTAATATGTTTACCCCAATTGGATCATTTATTTTTCTTATTTAGTCATTATTTTTCTTATTTATATTTATTTCCTGTCTAATTTAATCTGTTACTAACGCATAACCGTATTATCTTCCCACTGCTGGGATACAAGCCTCCTCTCTTACAATCTACTACATGTGATTTACAGCAACAGATTTTGCATATTTTGTGTATCTTACCCATGTAATTTAACGGTAAGTCTTTCGACTTAGGATGAGTAGTCAACCCATCCGCAAAATATTTCATCCGCTGATGAAACGTTACCCTTCTAAAACGACGAATCATCCACAAGTTCGCATGAGTCGTCGCATAGTTACCTAATATTTTTCATGCGCTCTATAATGTAGTTATCATTCATTCTCTAGAGTACTTGACACTTACCTATACATTGTGCAACGTATTGTGTGGCTTCAGGCGGAGAGGCTATTGTTAGGCTATAAGACAGGTGTCTCCAAGTGGAGTCAGTAATCAGATGTAACACTATATTGTGCTGAACTAGTAGGAGAAATACTAAAGATTTCATAGTACTTAGCTAACAGGGAAAATTATTATTTTCTTTTTAACTTATAACTTACCACTACTTTTAAATGTCTAAAATAATTGAATAAGCTTAATTAGCCTATAACGTTCCCATTGCGGGGTCACAGGCCTCCTCTGGGTGAAAAGGAGTGGGCCGTAATCCACCATGCGGGCTCAATGCGGATTGGTAGATGTCTCATGTCTTCGAATTTTCGGTTCAAGTACAGACTGTGTAATTTATTTTCATCAACACTGCTCTCAAAAACGGGGAAGGAAAACATCATAAGGAAATAAATTAATATCTATACAAAAACCACATTAACGATTTTAGGTTACGGTCAAATGGCTCGCGGTCCATTCGCTTTGGGCCGTTCAGACTAAATACCCAAATAAAGCAGGTGAAAACCCCTATCGTGTACAAAAACAATTGCCAACACACAAAAAGAGCATCGACAAAAAATACCGACCATAAACAACAAAAAAAAATATACAAATCAAGAACACACGTTCAAAAAGCGAACATGTCACGTCACTGGCCGACGAGAAAAAGGCTCAACTCCAGTGGCCATTTTGCACGTCACGTCATTTCGTCACCGAAATTCGTTACGTCAGACTCGGCTACGGACTGGCCGTCAGGACCGTCAGTCGAGGCCTTTGTCATGCAAATGTGAGTCAATCGGCCGCTCACTCCTTCACGGCAAATTGGCCATGTCGAGAAACCACGCGTCGGTAATTGTTTGTCACTGGAATGATGCTGATTAAGTTAGGTGGACGGGATTGTTGGCCGTTTAGACGTGGGCTGCTGAAGGGTTCTTGTTGGTAATTGATTTGGGGTCGTTTGCAAATTAGTGGAATTCGTGTGGGATATATTTACCTATGTTTACGAAAGTTTATGTTTGTTTTGTAGTGTTTTTACCATAATATAACAAATCTTATTAAAAATCGCAATTTCTTTACACTTTCCTTAAAAAAATGGATAAGTACCTTTTTTATATTATCATATTTAATTAATTCTCTAATTTATTATAACGGACACATACTTCCCTATGTGTTTGTTATTCTAGCATATGGCACTCGTGGCTTGAAGCTGAAAATCAGCGTCACTTTGTATTATCATCTGACATTATGCTGAGTTGAGATCCTTTTGACATTATAATGTTTGCTTTCTGTTTATTATTATATTTTAACATGTATTTTTGGAGTTAAGGACTCCACCCCGTATTATCTATTACCTACCAAACATGTATTTTTGCTGCAATGACAATAAACGCATCTTTATTCTTTCTTTCTTACCAAAATGTATGATTCAACATTTGAAAAGTTATGAGAGTGATATAACTTATATTCATTAAGATCGGTAAATGAATGATATGACTCAACCTAATTCATAAAAGACCAGCTTTCCCAATTTGGTGAGCGTTATAATACTTTTGCTTTAATTAACTTTCAACAGGACTGTGTAATTTGCTCCTAATTTAGGGCCCAGTTTGGACGTTGATTTATATGAGAATGAAAATTAAAAGGGCTTACTACCGAAGAGATATTTTAGACTCTGTAGTAATTTGTGGACATACTAATTAATCGGCATTTTAAGGGACTGTTTGAATGCATGCAAAACATTTTAAAAGAGTAATGGTGGAGTTTCTTGCCCATTCTTCTCCATACGAAAACTACCTTTTGGAAGAGGCGACTAGAATCAATTCTATTTTATTGAAATTATTGATGTTCAAAAGTGCTTGTTATGTGACTATTTGAAATAATTGCTTTGACTATGACTGTCTTGTATAATTTTGCCTTTCAAAAAGTGCTCAGTCTCAAGTTTATTTTAATAAATGACTTTTCATTTTCAGATAAATGCTCTTTATTATGTACGCCATAAAAATTACAGATGTAAATGTAGAAATTTTACAAGAGGTCAACACGTAATATTTCTCTTCTTTACAATAGGTGGTCTTATCGCTAAAAGCGATCTTATAAAGACAGCCTTTGGATGAATAAAGGGAGAAGGAGAGACAAAACTGAAGGATATATGGCTTTTATTTTTATATTAATCTCTTGTTTGGATCTAAAATATAATTATAGCTTTATTTCAAAGAAAAGATGGATAGATTGTGTAAAAAATTATAAAGAATGTAGTGAACACAATGAAGAATATAGAATCTTAATTAATTGATATTATATAATGGCAGAAGAATTACGAAGTATCCAAAAAGTAGGCACGATGAAGCCGCATCTGATAATCACCAATGGATATTTAACAAATGTTTCTGACTCTTTCTAACCATGTGTAAGACACTCCACTGACCTGTATTATACACTTGTTTAATAGAGGTCAGTGAAGACAGTTCTATTGTTAAAACATGTCTATTATTGTCTATGGCACGATTGTCACTCGGACAGAGAAGTGACAGCTGCACTATTGTGACGACGTTTCAGTCTAGACTATCGCATAAAAGCATATAATATAACTCTTTCTAGGTGTCTATATATAAAAGGTACAGCACAATATCTCTTCCACGTGGAGGGATTTAAACCGAACTGGCTTGTCTCAGGGATTGGAAGCGCATATAACTTTTAAGTAGGTATACAAGAACGTTGAGCACACAGCACGCAAAGTAAAACTACCTGCAGTATTTGACCCGTGCACGAGTCGAAATTAAAAAGAAATAATTATAGTAAACTGTATTTCAATGAACTCTGTACTTATTTTTGTTGCTGACGATCCTTCAGGAATCAAAAAACAAAAGAAAAAAAAGCGGATCAAACCGGAATAAGAAAGTTTATAGTGGATAAGACAGAGATTAAAACAGAAGACGAACAAGCTGGAGATCGAGGAGGGGGGGTGGAGGGGGGGCTCAGGGATAAAGTAGAGACCATAACTCAGTTCTTGCCCGCTACTTCACCCGTATGGAGGTTGAAAATTATCCCGCGGTAACGTACTACCGGGATGGAAAATGTCCAATGTCCTAATCCAGGTAATCGTCTACATGTGTGCCTAATTTGATCGATCAACTTCAATTCAACACAATTCAAGACAGAGTTATTTACGCATTTATAATATTACTTAGTTCCTTGACAGTTGTTACGGGTCGTCAGGAGCCCGAAAGTCTGACAACCAGTCTTATCAAGGGGTATCGCATTACCCAGTAACTGGGTTGTGGAGGACAGATAGACAGTCGCTCCATGTAAAATACTGGTATTCAGCTGCATCCGTTTAGACTTTAAGCCGACCCCAACATAGTTCGGAAAAGGCTAGGCAGATGATGATGGTGGATAGATACTACCTGAGGTATTCATTTGCCTACAGAGTAAATACAGTCCATAATTTCGAAATAGGTTTTTACAACTAAAGTTTTAGATACAAAAGTCTAAAACAAACACTTCATGAATCATTTTAAACCACAAACATTTTAAGCGCCTCATTATAAGTTTCATTAAAAGCAATTACACTCATTTTGTTTGGGCAACAAAATCAACAACGCCCTTAATCTATGCGCGACTAAATGAAAATTTCATTCTGAAAATTATTAGCTTGTTAAAACGAGGAAAATTCATTAGGGGGTGTCAGCCGCGTCGTGACGAAATCGCTGAACCCGGTACACTTTGCCATGGTAATGACGCCTTGAAAACAATTGAAGAGTCTGCAGATTACAAGGTCTTACAATAATATTATGGAGATATTGCAGTTAACTTAAGATGCTGTGACGCAAATGGCAAGTAATAATAAAGATTATATATCATTAATGAGTGCCTGAAGATGGACAGCGCCGCCAAGGCCGGCGCAGAAAAAGATGGCGAAATGATCTGGACGCGTACCGCGTGGGCTGATTCGATATAGCGCGGGAAAAGAGTTCCTGGAAGGATTTGGGGGAGGCCTTTGCCTGGCAGTGGGACAGCAAAGGATAAAAAAAAACAGTGGCACTCCGGGAGTGCCGACAGAAGTGAAAACAAAACACATACAGAATACTTTGCCATCACTCACTGATATATCGGATATACATTAAAACGGAGTACATTTCGAGGACAGCCGAACACATCCGAATCAGAACAAACCGAGTTTGCAACGTAACGTGTTGATAATTATAATTATCATTTATCAGACAGGATATAATTATGTGAACAGTTACTACACAGGCTCGCAAGGTCATTGACGCGTAAACTGTAACCATGAAAGAAGCACATGATTTTAGGGTAAAAAAAATTGTTGGCTATCAAATATCACGCGGTAAAAATGTATGGAAAAGTTTTTTTTTAATAACCAACTTAAAATTTCAACGCATGATCAGGATTATGGCGTACTAAATCCATGGTGACAGGTAGCCCGTCGATGTACAGACGCCAGCACATCAAGCTACCCGAAACTGTCAAATTTTCCTGATCAACTTTGAATCTTCTGCTTTAGCGATAAAGTTGAAAATCTATTAAAGAAATGTGACAGATTATAGTAGCTGTGATGTTGATGTGCTGGCGTCTGTACTTACCTGCCACCCTGTATTATTTCAGTCATACCAAAACGAAAAACCAACCAAAATATCAAAATGCTACTTTTAAGAATCCCAGCACTTGGAATTCAACAACGGAACATGCAAGATCGTACGACTATAAATAAAATGCTGGTATATTCCAATGCAGTAGCGAAATCGTGCATAGTGAGAAAAGACAGCCGATGTCAGTCAACTCCGAGAGACAAAGAAGAATTATCCGGAGTTGTAACAATGTTTTTCACATTACGAAACTATGTAAAAATGTATACTTTTTATTTTGTTAAAAATCATTGCAGTACATTTAAAGTAATACCCGGGGCACATTTTCTTCAATTATGCGGCACTTGATACACATTACGTGGTGTTTACCACGTTCCAACCTCATTTACATAACGATTGTGAACGAAGCAGGGCTTGCTACCGGTACTGTAAAACGCCTGAATTATAACGGTAAATATCGGTAAGTTTTATTTGGTAAATGGATACCAATACTTTACCGAAACTGATTGTTTCACGCTTTTAACGCGTACGTCTTTTTTACATCGTTCTCACGTATATTTAAATTCAACATTAATGATATGTAACTAATATTTTTGTAAAAATATAATTTAAAAGAGTGTCCATGGAGTTTCTTGCCCGTTATTCTCCATACGTACCTACGCTTTGGAATGGGCAACTAGCTTCATATTTTCTGGCTGACCGACTTATTGACAATTCAAAAGTGCCTGTAAATGGTTTCTTTAAATAAATACTTTGAGTTTGTTTTACTTTGAGTTAGAATATGCCACAAAACGCGGTATGAGATGACATTTAGATCCGACATTAGAACCATAAAACTAGGAGTTCCACAAGGTAGTGTTTTAGGCCCCTTACTCTTTCTAATATATATTAATGATCTCCCCCGACATATCAAAGAACCAATGGTACTATTCGCAGATGACAGTACGGTAATAATAAAATGTGACGAACAAACCAACTATGTAAATAAAATCAATGAAACATTAAGCAAAATAATTAAGTGGTTAATGGACAATAATTTGAAAATAAATATGGACAAAACAAATATAATGCACTTTCACCAAAGAACTCAACAAACAAGTGTTAATGTAAATTACAATGGACAAAGAGTAAAATCGGTAACAAGCACAAGATTTCTGGGAATTGATATTGACCACAGACTGTCATGGACAACCCATTTGGATAGCCTCTGTAAAAGAATCAACAAATCCTCATTTGCTCTATACAAACTCTCAAAATTAGTTAGTAAAGAAGCCGTCTTAACGGCCTATCACGGACTTGTTGCACCATTACTCAGATATGGCTTAATATTCTGGGGAAATTCGGTAGACAAGGAAACTATATTTAAAGCTCAAAAGAAATGCATCAGAGCAATGTGCCAAATAGATAGTACAACAAGCTGTCAACCTCACTTTAAAAATCTTAAAATTCTTACATTACCCTCCCTGTACATCTATGAAGCTAATATTTTTGTAAAATCGAATCCAGGGTACTATAATACTGCATTTAAAAGCTATTATCGAAAATTAAGAGATAAAAAAAGGTTAGAGGTAGAAATACCCTATGGTAAAACGGCACTATTAAATAAAAGTATTTTATGCATGACATCGTTGATTTATAATAAATTGCCTGATGACATAAAACTATTGCCAATTATCCAATTTAAAAAAAAACTACAGACATTCTTAATAAATAAATGTTATTATGATGTCAAAGATTATTTAGGTGACAAAAATATTGTATTTTAATGACAGCAAAGGTAAAATAAAATAGTAAATAATGTAATATATATTATAATGTGGCAATATTACTCAGAATAATAATAAACTAAAGGGAGGGCAACATATTTTAAAATTACTTAACCAAAATATTCAAGGTTGCTCTTCTAAATTACTGGAAATAGAATTGTTTTTAGAAAATACCAAGTTTGATGTCATTTGTTTAACAGAACATTGGTTAAAAGCCCATCAAGTAATGTCAATTAACTATGAAAATTATTGTGTAGTTAGCCATTTCAGCCGAACACGTATGATACATGGCGGATCATTAATATTAGTTAAAAATTCAATTAAATCAAAGGAACGAAAAGACATCGTCGGGCTGTCTGTTGAACACACCATTGAATTGTCCTGTGTTGAGCTCGATAAGCATGTAGTAGTATGCGTATACAGACCTCCAAGTTACCAGAATCTAGCTTTGTTTGATTCTGTAATGGAAGATGTGCTAAAGAAACTTTCTGCTAGTAGTAAGTCAATAATCATATGTGGCGATTTTAATATTAATTTATTAGAAAATAATTCAAATACTATCAGATTATTAAGTCTTTTTGGGTCATTTGATTTGTCAAATGTTTTTATTGAACCCACCCGAGTAACAGCTTCCACTGCCACTTGTATAGATAATATTTTCTGTAACTGTGATTATTTACACAAACAAATTGTAAATAAGTTGCCATCTGATCACAGTGGACAAACAATAACATTTTGCTCCTACGTGCCTTTACAAAAATTTTTAATAAGGTTTAGGCCAATTACATGTAAAAATTTAGAAAAATTAAATAATTCTTTGGCCAGTAAATTATGTGTTCAGAGTTTTAATAATTTATGTGACCCAAATGAGTTTTACGCCGAGTTCTTTTCACTATTAAACACGCAATTTAATGACACTTTCCCACTAAAGTCTAAAAGTATTTACACAAAGTTCTTATTTAGCGATTGGGCGACTCCAGGTATTCGTAAAAGCAGGGAAAACCTCTTTGAACTTTATGGCTTGAAGCAACATATGAATAGCACAAGCCTTCATCAGTATGTTGCAACTTATTCTAAGACTTTCAAAAGTGTATGCAAAACTGCTAAAGCTCTTTATATTAGCAATAAAATAAAATCAGCCGATGATAAAATAAAAACTACCTGGCAAATAATAAATAATGAAACAGGTAGGAAAAAACAGCGTAATACTGAATTTAATTTAGAGACCGCACATGGCCCCATCAATTCAGATATAGAAATTGCCCAGGAATTCGAAAACTTTTTTGCTAATATTCCCATTAAAACTACTGAAGCTTTGAATTCCTCACCCGCGCTTTCTGCTGACTTACTTAGAAAGAATGTTGAGGCATGCCCTTCGGAGTTTGGGTTACAACATACAAACCCCCAGGCTGTTATAAAAGCTTTTAAAGATCTTAAAATTAAATCAACAGAAGATCTCTGGGGAATGTCTGTAAAAGTTTGTAGATCTATCATCGAAACGATTGCGCCCTATTTAGCTTTCATATTTAACATCAGTGTAGACCAAGGAGTCTTTCCGGATCTCATGAAACACAGTAAAGTAGTTCCTTTGTTCAAATCCGGTGATAGTAAAGAACCCAACAATTATAGGCCTGTCTCAATTCTGCCGGTTCTCAGTAAGGTGTTTGAAAAGTTGATGCTCAATCAAATGTTACGCCACTTTAACAAAAATTCCATCTTTCACGAACAACAGTACGGTTTCACCAAAGGGCGTTGTACCACTGACGCCGGTGTAAACCTAATAAAGAACATTTTTAACGCCTGGGAGGAAGCACAAGATGCCATTGGAATCTTTTGCGACCTCTCTAAGGCGTTCGATTGCGTAAGCCATGAGACACTTCTGCTGAAACTTGAGCACTATGGGATTAGGAATTTAGCTCTTGATTTACTAAAGTCATACCTAAAAGATAGAAAGCTTAAAGTTCAAGTAAACGGCGTAAACTCATTAGGGTCTGAAATAGCAATGGGCGTTCCTCAAGGTTCTATATTGGGTCCATTCCTCTTTTTAGTTTACATTAATGATTTACCCCAATTACTTCAAAATCAACCGAAGATGGTGTTATTTGCAGATGACACCTCATTGATCTTTAAGATAGACAGACGAGCACAAAATCTTGACGACGTGAATAACTCTATTCTTCAGGTCCAAGATTGGTTTACGGTAAATAATTTGGTACTAAATGAAAAGAAAACCAAATGCATTAGATTTAAATTACCTAATGTTAGAAGTAGTGAATGTGACATCATACTGAATGGAGAAAAACTGGAATTTGTTGATCAAACTGTTTTTCTGGGAATCACGCTAGACGACAAATTACAATGGGGACCTCACATAACATCTCTTGCGGGGCGGCTTAGCTCTGCCGCTTATGCTGTTAGAAAGATAAGACAATTAACTGATATAGAAACCGCGCGTTTAGTCTATTTTAGCTACTTTCACAGCATTATGTCGTACGGCATTTTACTATGGGGTCGAGCTGCTGACATTGAATCCATCTTTATTTTGCAAAAAAGAGCTGTCAGAGCCATTTATAATCTACGTTGCCGCGAATCTCTCAGGGAACTTTTTAAAAAGATTAATATTATGACGGTACCTTGCCAATTCATTTATGAAAATATTATGTATGTAAGAAAAAATCTACATCTTTTTAATAAAATAAGCGATAGACATAATTTTAATACTAGAAATAAAGATAAAATACATCAACCATTTTTCAGATTAGCCAAGGTACATACATCTTTTATGGGGTACTGTGTTAAATGTTACAATAAAATACCTTGCGATGTATTGCAATTAAATGAAAGAAAATTTAAAACTCACATTAAACGTACACTTTGTAAACAAGCATACTATAAATTAGAAGATTATATCCAAGATAAGAACGCTTGGAAACATGCTGGTCCTGCTCCATAGGACAATCTGGAGCCTAGACAAAATCAAACTGGTTGCAATTTAATTGTAAATTTATACTTTTTTTTTTGACATTGATTTACATTCTGTAACTACTTTACTACTCACACCCTGACTTATTACTTGTAATTTTTTTTTTAAATGAAAATCGTTTACTTTTACCATGTTTGTAAATATGTGAGCACCATGTATCTATCAGATAATTAATTTATATGTCATGGTTTCATTTTTAAGTCTTTTACCTATTGTGGTATAGTAATTTTATTTTAGGTGCATCGTGTTCACATATTATTATTATATAATTAATGTATGCAAAATTTTGTAAAATATTTTAAAAGAGTAACGGTGGAGTTTCTTGCCCGTTCTTCTCCATACGAAAACTACCTTTTGGAATGGGCGACTAGAATCAATTCTATTTGTTGTAATTTCTGACGTTCAAAAGTGCCTTTAATGTGCCTATTTGAAATAAATGCTTTGACTTTGACTTTGACTTTGACTATATGTTGGATATAATTAATCATATATTTGCTATAATGTTACACATAAATAATTTATAATTGATGAATTCGATATAATTTCTGGATTTCATTTCATTTTATTTTTATTTTTATTTTTCATTTTTAATTTGTATGACAGTATTATTTTTAACTCCTTATTTTGTTGACTGATCTGTAAGTTAAAATTCTTGTTTTATATTTGCACACATTATATGGTTGTTAACAGTGTACCATTTGACCTTTATAACATCCACTGAACCTGTTTTATGCAAATAAATGATTTGATTTGAGTTTGAAAAGTACCGCGATTGTCAAACCGCTAAAGCATTCGGACATAAAAATTGTAAAATAAGTCACATGGCACATGTATTTGTACCTATATAAAGCCGGTGGAGGCCCTGACTTACGACTTGTTGGTCGTGCCTTTGTACGAACCCTTTTTTTTTGTTGGGTGGGAAATTATCAAATAACTTCTCCCGCTCAGGGCGAAGCGGGGGCAGATTTTACTGACCCACCCATCCTTCAGTTGCCTGTACCAGGGTCACGGTAACTCTTTCGAACAACCCGCGACCCTGGCAGTTTGTTCGAAGGGAACGCTTTACTTTATGTAAAAAATTTAATCACCATTGCTCTCAGAGCGGTGAAGGAAAACAACGTCCTGCAACCAAAAATCAGAAGACATGTGACATCTACCAACCCGTACTGGGCCCGCGTTGTAAATTACAGCCCACTCTGATCTCATAGAGAGGAGGCCTGTCTCCCAGCAGTGGGAGCATTATAGACTGGTTATTACTTAACATTATATACAGATAATTCAAATTTTTAACCCCTTTATTAGTGGTTGTAATGGCAATCATATCACTTGGTTTTAGTAGGTTTTTATATTTTATTTTTATTTATCCTTTTGATAGATTCTTATTTTGTAAATGTGAGGATTTTGTAGGCCTTTTAGACTTTAGATCTGTAGACCATTTTTATTTTATCAAGTACCTGGTACTTGTTGACAGACCCCCATCCCTACTGTAATTTGAAAACATTGTAAAAGCCGATTATTTTTAAAAGAGTAACCGTGGAGTTTCTTGGCGGCTCTTCTTCATAGGAAACGACCAATTGGAACCGTGCACTTAGCTTCTGACGTTTCATAAGTGCCCATGTAGGTTTATGTGAAATAAAATATTTTGATTTTGATTATCAAAGCCGGTATTATACCGTTTACTGTTATTTTTATACCGGTACTCATGAAAAGTAGCCATATTATGATACCGCTTCTCCTCAAATACCGGTATCTGTTCATAAACAAAAGAACCGGTTCCTGAAAATACCGGTATTTCAATCCCTGCTTCAAAATCGAATAATTTAACCTCCAACGACATTAAAAACAGTCAACGATAATCTTATTATTGTGTGCCTAAAATTATCCCTAATGTTACCAAAAGCCAAGGTCACGCGAACAAAATTTTGCTAGTTTAACAAACAAACTATGAGTAATTAAGGTGGTTAGGGGATTATTTAAAACACATTACGTTATAATTGGGTAGTTAATGCTTAGTATAAAGTTTTAAGGCTCCTGCAAACAGGCGCGACGAATCGCGCGCGACACAAAGGCACCGCTCATTGCGCGACTTGCGGTGCCTTTGTGTCGCGCGTGATTTTATCGCGTGTCGCGCCTGTTTGAAGGAGCCTTTATCATCTTAGCGTGTTTGGTTTAACGTTATAGGTAAATATTAATGTGGTTAAAAATAATTACCGCACTTGACAGTTTCTTTTGTTCAAAGTTGTTTTCTTTGGCGACTTTTATAGTTTATGAGAGACCCGCCAATGTTTCGCTCAGTAAGTTAAATATTAAAAATGTTTTATACATATGAACCTTTGGGAATACATACTCTAAATGATAGTAAAAACCACGTCAAAATCCGTCGCATTTGTGTGACCACGTTTTTCTAAAGGATGCAACCATGGAGTGAAGGTGAAGTGATAAGATCACGCCGCGCTTGCGCGTTAGTCACTCATTATCACATTAGAGATTTGTTTTTACATATTTAACTTGTAAGGCGTCATGTATAAGAACATTAGGAAAATGCAATACCAACGTCAAATAAGTGCAAATATTTTATCGCTCATCGCGCGCCCGTGTTTGCACTGCACCTCTAGTAACCCTTAAATGAAGAAGTGGTTGGTGTCAACCCTGAAGTGTATGTATGGTCCCTAATAGTGCATAACGTAGTAAGTACACTCCTTTAGAATATAATTAAGCAGTTTACACCAATGCGCATTGTAACATAAATTCACTAGATATTCATTAAAGCACATTCTATCAAGCTGGTTGTCTAATTCTAACGACCCTTGAACCCCCAACATTTCATGGCGACCCTGCCTTAGAGTCTGCCAAGGGGCAGATTAAGCAAAGTTTTCGTTGAGCGATTTTCAAAATGTGTAACTAAAGTAGAAAAAGACGAGGTATTCGCCAATCAAAACGCGGCTGGTGGACGTGTTGACGCCGAGGTGGTGTTGCCATGGTTACGAGATTCGAGTGGAGTGATATATGGTACATTCCGAATTGCACTGTAATCGACTACAGCGTGCTTACACCTTGACCCCAATTCTGCTGTATGGTATTTATCTATTATTCCCCGCATAATCTTACCACGCCGTACGGTTGTCAAGCGTGGTATTTTGACAGTTCAAACCGGTTTCGGTCATTGTGTCATAGAGAATACGTTAATAGCAGATGTAGTGATTAGGTTATTAAGGAATTGACGTGGTTTCGAAGTAATGAATCAGTAAGTGGTCATAGTGAATTAGGGCCCTTTTCTGAATTAACGTGAACGCGATAACGATGTCCCGTGAATCTACATATATGAAGTCATGGCATGTGCCATCTTGCGATAACGCCGACTACCGACCATGCCCTAAATTAATAATTATCACCGATCTTTAAACTAACGTGGCATTTTCGAAATTGTGCTTCTGGCTACAGTCGCCACCTTACCAAAGAAGAGGAAATTCGTGGTGTATACACAAATAAATACTATAATCGAACCATGAGTAACTATTCAAGTGAATAGGTATATTACTGACTCTCAGCTGCCATAGTGGTCATTTATCTAAATCGGAAAGCAAATTATTCATGTGAGCGATGATGACTTAATTCGGAATGAGCCATATTTCACGCCGCGCAAGCGCGTTAGGCGCTGGCGAATGTTTTGACCACTAAAATACTAGCTTTGAATTATATAAAAATATCAATAGAATTAGCATTAAAAATATTATTAAAATCTCTTTTATGATTGTAAATGTTTGCATGGTCAATCCCTAGCATCAGTGGGATGACACTGACAGCTCACTCCACGCAAGTATTCACGGTGAGATTTTTACAGAATCGACATGCTGGTTTTAAATATTGAGCAACACAATATTGACGTGTATAATTGTCTAAAAAGAACTACTTACTTATATAAATACTTCATTACATTTGAAACATAATTCACAAAACGAACGGTAGTTCGTTTTGTGTTTTGTGTTTTTCTAGGTACATACATAGGTATATGTATGTACCTAGGTATTGTACCTGGCATATGCTGAGCTGGAGTCCCATTTGGTGCAACCATAAGACGCACACCGCTCAGTAGTGATCGACGTTTATGAGCTAGGTGTCTATGGTTCAATTTATCTTTTTAATCTTTGTTATTTTTTTTCACCTTTTTTGATGATTTTAATAACTGTATTGTGTCTTTTGTTGCACTAAATAAACGTTTTATCTATCTATCCTATCTATCTATGATGAATAAGCTCACTATATTTACATACATATTTTAAAAGTTTCTAACCAATGTTAATGGTTTAAAACGGTCTATTATTTAATTTTTAGATCGTGTTTTATAATCTTGCTAGTGGGCACTCCTATTCTATCCTACAAAATGCAATATCCACCCGTACCCAGACAAAACAAAGAGCATTTCATCTTCTATAGAATTCATACCACTCATATCCTCTATCCAATGCGTCGACACATTCCCGTGAAAAATGTTCTCAAACTCGAGCACTAATGAAAAGGGAACGGATCAATTAAATTCCAATCATGAAAGCTGAAGCGATATGCGAATCTGGGGGCCTAAAAAAGCCACTTTGGCAGAATCATAAAAGGATAAAATTATGAATTATAATATGGTGAAGACAGTCCGTGTTTTTCTTTTTTTTCGCTGCACTACGTAGGTATAATCAAAGAGATTGGCATTGGATTTGTATTGGATTGATTGGTATTTCAGCACAGACAAAAAAAAAATTACTGTAACATCCTTCACCAATGGGATTTTATACGATTAACTTAACAGTTAACTGTCCATTGTATTTCTTAATGTTTTCCTTTTATGATTCTGACAAAATGGCCTTTTTAGGTACCCAGTTCGTGTATTAGATTCGAATATTGAACAATCAGTTCAGTAGTTTTAAAATATGTATACAGCCAATAAGTCCTGCGTTGCTATTCTGTAAAAATCTCACCGCGAAAACTTGGGTGAAGTGAGCTGTCATTAGTGTCAATTCCTAGCAAAAACAAACTCACTTCACCTAAGTTTTCACGGTGAGATTTTTACAAAATCGACTGGCTGTTGGTGATAATTATGAACTGAATTAAAAAGTTTTTATTGCTTTAAAAGGAAATTCATTTGTCTACAATCTGCGGTACTTTAGAGTAAACTAGTCGCGAGCTCGAACAGAACTCACTGATGGTCATGGCCAAAAAGCACGCTGTCTTACCTGGCTTCATGTCCGACAGCGCTAGTATCAGTGATGAGCACGATGAACTGATAGACGCGTAAAGAAATTCGAAAAATGCTTCGGAAAATGGAATTGAAAAAACCACTGCATAAATCAATTACAAATAAATTTTATTGAACTCTTCGATAACTGAACTTTGTCGGTACGGAATTGGTTTTAAATATTTTACAGTTCTTTTATTACTTATTTACATCCAAAGTTACTTTAAAAATAGCTAGAAACGAATCTTTGTTGGCTCATAACTTTTAACGGCTTTTTATTTTACTATTCTGTTTCCGTACAGACTACATTAATAATAAAACAAAACGATATCATGTTTAACTTTGGATGCGCAATGTCAAACAGTGGAGTAATACTTTCCCGAAATTTGTATGGGAAAAATATCGACTAGTAGCACCTTAATACGGAGTGATTTATGAGCATCGAATTGTACCAAAGTTAATAATGTCACCGAATTTAAACGATTATCTTAATGATGCTACAAACTGCAGTGGATTGAGCTTCAATTTATTGCATGGAAATTCATCAGCAGCCAGCCATTCATACGATTGATGGTCAATTTGTCATTAAAAATAGGGACACATGTTTTATTAATTATTTCTTTGAGGCTTGTCGATTCTGCCGTGCATCGGGAATATTTGCAGAATGGAGTTGTAGATGGGTTGATTACTCATAGTAAGTCAACTATGACTAAACTTAAGGAACGATAGCAAATACTGTACAGACGCCAGCACATCAAGCTACTACAATCTGTCAGATTTCCTTAATAGATTTTCATCTTTATCGCTAAAGTATAAGGTTCAAGTTGATTGGGAAAATTTGACAGTTTCGGGTAGCTTGATGTGCTGGCGTCTGTACAAGATGGTCATCGCTGCTTCCATTTGTCATTTAGGTAAAGCGAGCCGCATCGTAAATACTGAGTGCACGTCCAGACAACGCAATTAAGGTGCGATACGTTCTAATATATTGGCTAGTATTTTAGATAAGCGCATGTTTGTACAGTCACGAGCATAAGTATGTATACAATTGGCTTTATTCAAAGACGATTTTCTTCTTTAGTTTTGAATGAAATTTTATATTATTATAAACAAAGTATTTTCGAACCCATAGGTTTGTGTAAAGTGTCGTAATTTTCAACGTTGCATTCGTTATTTCACGAAAAAGTCGCAATTGAAAGTTGCTAAGTGTTGACATATTAGTGCTCGTGACTTTAACTGCGTATGCGCATGTAAAGCGCCTTATCTGGCCAAGGTGTTACGGTTGAAAATGTCAACTTGTGCAATAGAACTTGCTAGTGGGATATCTCGCATTCGGTTGGTCACATGCAGTAAGTGACACAAATAATGTTTATTTTTAAGTTTCTCAAGGGACACACTTTTATTAGTATTTGCTGTTGGCTAAGTAATAACAGCCACACGGGTTGATCGATTAGGTTAAACTATGCTTGCCGCGGTTGGTCTGTGGATGGGTGACCATCTTTAGATATCAAGATCCCTCCGTGCTTCGGAAAGCAAGTTAAGCCGGCTGTTGTTCGTGGATCTTTGGCAGTCATTACGGGTCGTCAGAAGCCCGAAAGTCTGATAATCAGACTTACCAAGGGGTATCGTATTACCCAGTAATTGGGTTGTGGAGGTCAGAGAGGCAGCCGCTCCACGTAAAATACTGGTATTCAGCTGCATCCGGCTAGACTGGAAGCCGACCCCAACATAGTTAGGAAAAGGCTAGGCAGATGATGATACCACATCTAGGTATTAAAAATAATAAACCCAGAGAGTCTCAGACATAAATAAAGTAGTTTGAATCGATAGTCAGCCAGTTGTACTAGCAAGTTAAATGAGTTGAAACTCAGCCAGAACAAGTTTTGCACGCTCCGATAGCAAGTGCCCACCAATGGGGATTGTCCAAAATTTCTAACCATTACATTTTATTTTATTTTATGAAAATTTAGAGTATTTTGAGAAACTAATTTGAATATTTTGATGATTGGCTCAATAGTTATTTTAAAAAAAATATTTAATTATTTTATGTTTTTAAGGTAGGTGACATCATCAGTGGCATAAAGAATAAGTGCCGTTGCCTGACTAGTACATAATTAAAAAATTTAATCTGTCAACACAACGTCATTAATCCAAAGAGTACTGTCACATCTGTCAAAGTGTCAATAGGCCGAATAGACGTCTTAAATAATCGAATCCTATCTTAGCGTATTTATTTACAAATGGTGTTTTTTATGTGTAAGTGTCCTCCAAGGAATATACTACTCTCTATCGTCACTAGAACAATCGACGCGGCGACTTAGAAATAGAATAATAACGCACGCGGCGACATTATTACTATTATTGCTGCAAGTTGGAACTAAGCACTTCCTGTATTCTATAACTCTTCCAGTATATTAAATACTAGCTGTGCCCGCGACTTCGTCCGCGTGTAATAGTGACTTTTCGGGCAGCATATTTTGAATTACATAAATACCGTTGGGTAGCTAAAAATTTACTTTACAGTAATGCTTCTCTGTATACGATATTTGACGTATGGCCATCGGGGATGAAAGCATACAGGCTCCTAGGATTGCTAACCCGCGACAGAGCCACATACAACTGACCGTGCGAGAAACAGCTGATACTTAGATCTACACCCACAACTTTCAGCGTCTGACCTTGGGCTTTATTAATTGTCATCGCAAAAAATAGGCTGACTGGAAACTGGACTCGTTTAAAACTAAATGGAAAATTGTTTGGAATGAGAGGAATCCGAGGAATGAAAACACTTTCACCTTTTCCACACCCTGTTAAAATCTCTGCTTCTATCAAATTTCATTGTAAATTGGTCACTTTTAACCTGGTGCCATTGCAAAGTTTTGGGGGCTTAAATTTCTAAGAAGCATTATGGGTACGCCTACTTTTAATTTTATTTTATGTGCTGGTAGTCCAGGAGCATTGAGGGATTCTAAAAATTCTACTGGGTAGCTTGTAGATTCTCCTTCTTCCATGACTCTGTTAATGGAGATATACTCAACATAATCCCCCGGAACATAGCTCAAAATTTCAGCGTTTATTGTTGCTGCTTGGTCGTTATACGTGCGTTCGCTACGAATAACTGAATCCTTATGGCAGCGGCGTGTTTTTTTTTTAACTATGGCATCTGGTAGTTGACCTTGAGAGGTCGTGACTACTTAACCGGACTATCTTGTGACTGCCTTGAGAGAACTCAAAGCCTCCAGCCAGGGGCTTAAATTAACTAAGTATACTAAGTGACTACACGCTAAGGGCACCCCCTGTGGGGTACGAACCTCGGCTTAGGGCATCGCTGGGGAGAAGGCAGCAAGTTGAGATAGGCTGATATATTTAATAATAATAATAATTTATTTCAAGTAGCAAGACTCATAGTGTTAGTAACAATATACTTACAGACTATGTTAGTAATACAACAAAACCAAAAACACAAAAACAGATTGTGACATCACTGATGCACGGTGACAGGCCCAGCCGAAACCCTGCAGCAGTGGTTCACAAACGCACAATCAAGCCTGCTCGCTATCATAGACAGGATGCTGTTGGCGCTGCCCCTCACCCTACGGACCAAGGATGCGCACCGCTTCCGCATCACGAACATCATCATCATTCAAGAACGATGGGGTCGGCTTTTTCTAATTGACTACTCTGAGAAGAAAGGCCGAAACAAACTCGGAGGTCACAGTCGGGAATTTAAATCTACAGGCTCAGCTGCGGCCGAGCTACATAGAGCAAGGGTCGGTGGGGAGGGCACGCCACGATAGCGGCGGTAAGACCCCTCTATGAGGAGTGGCTAGAGAGGCGTCATGGCGCCCTCACCTACGGCCTGACGCAGGTCCTCACCGGACACGGAAGTTTTGGGAGATTCCTGCACATAATCAGGCGGGAGGAAACGCCCGGGTGTCACCATTGCCAGGATCGCCCAGAGGACACGGTGGAGCATACGGTGGAGGTCTGCCCCGCTTGGGCGGAGCACCGCCGTGTTCTCGTTGAGGCGATCGGCAGCGGCGGCGACCTCTCGCGTCCGGGCCTGTTTCAAGCCATGGTCCGGGGCGAAAGGGAGTGGGGGCAGTCGCCTCCTTCTGCGAAGCAGTCATGCTAGCGAAGGAAGCGGCGAGACGACTGGGGGAGAGAGCCTCACGTCCCAGCCGCCGCGGGAGACGCTCCGGGCGTCGGGAGCCACGCGACGACTCCCGGCCACCGTAGGCGCGGGCCTGCGGGCAGTGAGTAATGGGTAGCTCACCGTCCGATCAGGACCAGGCCCGTGCCGGACGGCGCGTACGTGTTCCACGCGCACCTCAAAGAGATGTCAGCATCATTCGGAGGGGCCCGTCAGGGCCGAAGCCTGCCGGATCAGCGGGATTGTCCGAAAGGGTTACCGCTGGCCCGGAACATAAAGGGCTAAGGAAGGATCACGGGTGGGTTTTAGTCAGTAAGAGTCTGACACTCCCTTCCGCTCCACCCAGAGCGGGAGGGGTCATTTGATGATTTCCAATACTGAAAAAAAAAAAAAGCGTCGGTGGGGCGGGCAGCGGCGTGGCTCTCACCGCGCTTTATATAGCCACGGACGCGCAGGCGCGAGGCGTGTCGTGTACGTACTCTAGCTGATAGAATACCTTAACAAATGTTCGCCGTGATTCTTTAAATTGACATAACTTTTTTATTTATGAACCGATTGACATGAAATAAACACTAAATGTTAAGTGACTACAATATATTAGTGAAAACCGCATCTGAATTGAATAAGCCGTTTCTGATATTAGCGTGCACAAACACACAGACAAACAGACAAAAAAAAATGTAATTACAATTTCGGGTTCGGCATCGATATAATAACAACTCCTGCTACTTTTTTTTTATATATTTCTATTGTACAGACACCACTTTTCTACAATTTTATTATATGTATAGATTGTCGAGTGTTGAAATAATGTACCTATGTAATGTAATGAGATATAAACAAGAATGTTTATATTTTTGACATATTTATAATAAATTGACATTTGACAGATGTAGACAATCTCACTTTTTTTTTCTGAGGTAACGATACAAAACTGTACGGCCAAAGCCGACGTAATTTGAAGGGCAAAGAAGGTCAATCGTATTTTATCAAAAATATCAATAAAATATGACTATTTTTCATAATTAATTAGTCCGTAATGATCAATAACGCTATTCCTCGAAATGGTTTTTCAATTACAACATTTAAAAAAATATGAACAATGCCCATTGATCTTGCATTCGCGAATTTAAATTTTGAGTAATATTGAGGGTAGTTCTAGCAGACAAACTTTTGCATAGCTATATCTGCAGATTTTATTACAATTCACATAATAATAATAATACCTCCCGACCGATTTCGGTCTGGTCAATCTCAAAGGAAAATAGCCAGGTGCGCAGGAGACATTATAGTGCACAAGTGAGTGTGTAAACACATGTGCACTCTCTGTTCCTTTACTCTCTTAGTCCGTTGGGACAGCAATCCGACACGACCGGGGAGAGATCAGACACAGGACCAACAGCTTTACGTGCTTCCCGAGCCACGGGGGTATTAAACCGCCAACTTCCCGACCCCGGACTGTTACTAAGAAATTCCTAATGGAATACCCAATAACACTTTATGCGACCTGGGAATCCAACCTAGGACCCCACGCTCAGCAATCGCGCTTGCAACTACGACACCAACGACGTAGATACAATTCACATAACACGTGCGTTATCAACAGTTGGTTAATTAAACATGAGTTTGCTAGGAAAGCGATTTCATCATAATTATTATTATAACAGCCATCATGAAGTTCTGTAATTTTCGCAAGTATTTGGCATTAAGGTGTCAATAAAAGCTCTCCGTCTTGTTAGCAAACGAAATCTAACTTTAGTTCTAGCTTAAACCTTTTGAGACAGTATTTATATTTCGATCTTCATTTCGATTTAGGCAAAGTTCTTAACACTTAACTGACAACTATAATACTAAGCACCGAACCACGCTGGTATCTTTGTATAAAGAACGGAATTTATATTAGATACATTCAAAAACTGGCTCGGTGATTTAAACCTGAAGGCCAATTCTCAGAATTAAGTGAGATCAGACAGTGAACGCTCTTTAAATTACGACGATTGCCCCGCTGATATAAAAAATACCCTTGTTTTGTTTATAGGGGTTAAGTATAAATCTATTATTTGGACAGCCGTTATTTTGTGATCGTCACCGGTTTCATAAGAAGCTAAAGCTTTAGGGAACTGTCAGATTGTCTACGTAGGCTATACCAAATTAACCATTTGCCATCAACCGGGTAAAAATCCAGACTTCAGAGGATAAAATTCCTAATGGAGGAGCCAGTTAGCACTTTGCAGGACCTCATGCTTAGCAGTACCGCTTGTGACCACTACTAGACCAAGTGTTTGGGATGCATGAAGAAGCCTCCTCGTGTAGCGCAGTTGGTTCCGCCAGTAACTGAACTAAACCGAATGCTCAGCGCGCATCCTGGACAGTCGCACCCAACACCTTATTTAACTGGCCAATTCTTCCCTTGCGGTGGTAGGGTTCACGCCCGCCTGGTTTGCGACCACCCTCCCACCGGAGTCCGGCATCAAGCAGCCTGCTGTGTTTCGTAGATGCGTGGGAGTTCCAGTGCCTTATGCATCTCCTGGGCACGCTCGTTCCATAATACTGCCGCCTTAAGTAAAAATAGAGGAAAATGAGCCTCAATGGAACAAAAAGGCACCATCCATTAAGGCTCATTTTCCTCTATTCCCTTTCCTCAGATGCGCCCTTTTTACTTAAGGCGGCAGAATAGACCTCATCCATCGTTTTCCATCAGGGGCGTGATCGAGGTCAAGAGCGGGCCCAATCAGCAATAAAAAAAATATTTAGAAACTGAGTAGATTAACTAATTAAAAACATTCCTACCACATATTTTTGTAAAAAATAACTTCTTTATAGCACTATGTGGCCTAAACCCGCACTTAAGTCACGCTTTTCTGTAGTCACGCTTTTCTGTGGAAAAGCGTGACTTCAGTGCGGGTTTACACACAGTGTCTCAACTTAAGTGCGGGTCGCACACTTTTCTGCATAAATAGAAAAGCATGACTTAAGTGCAGGTTTAGGTCACATGAGCTATAAAATAGTATACGATACGTGTGACAAGTAGTCTATTAATGCTCAGACTCTAATTTCAAGCCATGCAGTAATGGACTTCTTAAGTCACACGTATCGTAATGCACTATTCTCGCTTCCTCTTTTCACTTGAGCCTTTTTCATTCGCATTATGAGCCAATAACTGCTCACGAATAACCATATGACACGTAACAATATAACTTTGTAGCCTTGGAAATTGGCCCATTTCCCTCATTCCTGCCGCAATATTTATATCCTTAAACACCTTTTGACATGAAAGGAAATTGAATATGGTGGATTTATGCTTAATGTGCGTTTTGTTTTTAATAACTATAAAGGAATTGGTGAAATTACAATTAGGTACAGATTTCATTGACTTCAGTGAGTGAAAAGGCTAGACAAATGATGATGAAATGTGGTCACATGTGACTGCTCCTAAATTTTCCTAATTTTATAATAGTCCGCGCGAAACTAGTTGACCGCGCCTTGGGTGACGGGGGTGATGGCGGCGGGGTTGCCTATTGTTCGCAACGCACGTACTGAGTAATGACAAAGCGCCCCCGCCCCTCCAACCCACCGCTCACATACCTAAGGCGCGGCCAACTAGTTCCGCGCGGACTATAATATAAGTATTCAGGTCGGTTTTCCCCGAGCTTTTTTAAGTAATACAAGCAGTTATTATCAGCTAATCGAATCCATGAAACTATAATAACCTGCGACCGCTAATTTATTCACTGTCTTGATTAGAATTGGTTAGCTGTCCAATTACTTGGCAAATTGACTACTTGTTCTGTGTGCAGCAAATGGAAACTGACCGGCAGCAGATAATTGTAAGCCCGACATCATCATTATTTCTTCTGACATAATCTTGTCCCGTAGACCGTACATTCAGGAAAATTAAATGGACCTATTAAGGGGCTTACATGACCTAAAGCGCGAAAAGAGAAAAGAAGCGCAATGACACAGCGCTGGTAATATATTTCAAAATATGAAGCAATTATTAAATTACAAAAAATCTATTACTTAAACTAAAAAATTAAAACACTAGTGTTTTAGTATGTTGCTTGTAGAATAATCTGACAAAAAATCAGAATGATTGTCTGTATATTAGTATGGTTTTTATTGTAAAAAGAAAGTTTATAGAGGTATCTTCATGATTTTTTCTATCGTATCAAATTAGTTGTATTAAGTTTTCAACACGCTATCTACCTAGCATATATCTTGAAAAATATCATATATTTTTTCTGATTTTGTTTATTGTAGTCGATCATATTATTATACTTTTATTGTTTCTAAAACTTGCGATTTTTGCGTTTAGGTCCAGTACGCCCCTTAAGTGCATCCCATTTAAAAGATCGACGGTAAATAAATTTCAAGCAGGCTGCTGCTTAAAAAACAATGCAGCGAGTATCTATTGTATTTCAAGTGCCTGCTACTTACTCTTGCAAGGGAATTTAATATTCTGGCTGCAGGAACTCGTTGGCTGCGATAAGCAGGTCGAAGTGGAGGTGCTTGGGGGAGGCCTATGTCCAGCACTGGACATCTTTCGGCTGAAATGATCCTTTGTTCGCAAGAGTCCAACTTCTCAGGAGTCCAACTTTTATAACATCCATACAAGTCTTGAGGGTGGCAGGAACATCGACGTACAGACACCAGCACATCAAGCTACTACAATCTGTCAAATTTCTTTAATAGATTTTCAACTTTATCACAAAGAATAAGGTTCGAAGTTGATTGGGAAAATTTGACAGTTTCGGGTAGCTTGATGTGCTGGCGTCTGTACAATCTATCCCATCAGTGGATTCAGTACATGATTCTGAACCTGCGTGGAAATTTTTCGTCAGTTATAAAAAAAAACTTTTCCATACATTTTGACCGCGTAAGTATTGCACTTTTAGATCACACAGCTGTTTTTTTTTACTGTGATTTATTTTATATTTGTTATTTTATAGCTACACTCGAAGCCAAAAACTGCGATTGTGCCTGTGGCTCCCGTCGTGTTTATCCCTGATAACAAAATAACCATTTTCCATTTACTAAGAATTTCATAAAGAAAGAAAAATGCGTTTAATACAAAAAAAAAACACCATATCTTTCCGGATGACAGCGATGCGGACGAGTACTTCGACGCCTAAATATTGTATTTATTTATATAGTTAGTCTTTTAATTTAGTACCTAGTGTAAATAGATGGATGCTTTTAACGCGTACCTACGACTTTTTTTAACATCGTTCTCACATATAATTTTAAATTCAACATTAGTGACGTAACTAATATTTTTGTAAAAATATTATTTAAAAGAGTGTCCATGGAGTTTCTTGCCCGTTCTTCTACATACCTTCGCTTTTGAATGGGCAACTAGCTGCATATTTTCTGACTGACCGAATTCTTGACAGTTCCAAAGTGTCTGTAAATGTTTAATTGAAGTAAAGCTTAGAGTTTGAGTTAGTTAAGTGATTATGAAAATATTAATCTGGATACCTTAAAACTATAGGTCATGACAAAGCAGCACCACCATCACAACCACCTACCATCCATCCACCATACATCTTTAGACATCACCTTTGTACCTATTTTGACGTTCTTTTTTTTCTTGCCTTCTAAATGAACAGCAAACGGGCCGCAAATGGCAAAAAGGCCTCAGTATAATGTCAGATAACAACAAGGACGCTACCTGACGCTGATTTTAAGCTACAACCCGCAAGTGCCATACGCTAAAATAATAAACACATCACCATCATCTTATTATTTACCCCGACAACCACTCAGTATCTCTTCAAAATACACCAAGAATGTCGAGAGATCCCCAATATCGTAAGTTATTTACTTCCCATTTCGTTGTGGGAAGGCGGTAAAGTCCCAATCGTCACCCGCTGAGCCAGCGTAGCGTAACGCAGCGTAGCGTAGCATAAGGCCTGATCCGCATTTGCGCAATTACCTTCACGGTGGCGGCCGGGTGTAGGTACACGAACCAAAATAACGTGAACCTGCCCTACATACCAGCGGAGCGTTTGTTGTGCCTGCAAGTTAGGAGCGGTGAGGGGGCATAATTTTTGCTACTGATAATTCGTTTCTAAACTATTGTCTTGTGCAGCAGTGCTATTCTAATTATCTTAAATTGGCTAGCTAAACTTTGCAGACGCGATGAATATCGCTGACTAAACACGATACAACAAAAAATAAAAAGATTTCATGTTTTTTTAGGAAGGTCAACGGCCATTGCTAGTGTTGTTAAGTAATAGAATTATGAGTTGAGAAAAACTATTTTATCTACTTTCATGTCGTAAAATTCTGATTATAATATTTTAAACGAGTTTATATTGACATACTTTATAAACATAATACCGGAATAGAAAAAAAAATTCATTATAACACTATTTCTCGAACAAAATAATGTTATGAAGTAATTTTTTTTCCATAACTTTGATCTTTTATTTAGTAGATTCAATCTCAATGTATGAAAGTAGATAAAAAGTTGTATAAAACTGCACATAATAAGGTATTAAACACTCGTGTTTAATACCCTTCATTATGCAACAGTTTTATAAACTACTATTATTATATTTTATCGTGCTTAGATATCGGTACCCATCGCGTCTGCAGAGCCTAGCTAACCGATTTAAAATAACCCCGTATAATTGTATATAGACTCTATTTCAAAATCATACTCACGTTCATTAAATTGTTACACCTGATTCACCCCGCAAGACAGTTCGAGTTTTGAATGGTGTTCAAAGAACATCAGTGCGATTCCTTTACTAAATAGAAATGCAAAGACTTTCTTGAATAAGTACTTATTCTGTGTCTTAAATTTCGAGACTTGGAAAAGTAGTGATATACAGATAGATACATATATGTGGAAAAACAAAAACTCAAGCACACAAAACCCTATCAATTTACGGCGAGCAAAACCGCTCATAAGCGAAGGCCGCAGGAGTCCTATGCATACGGCAAGCACAGAACCGTTCTAAGTGCCGATCTTGAGGGAGACCTATGTCCAGCAGTGAACGTCTTTCCGCTGAAATGGTGAATGAAAACAGTTAATTTAATTTTCCAACATCCACTCCTCTCGCTCTTTCGTTAGCCCACACACCAAAAAAGCAGTGTGCGCCGGGTGACCCATCTACATCGATTAAGCTGTACGGAGCCATAACATTGTTTAGTGTAGGCACCAGTTTAAAAGCAGTGCCGTACGCGCCGTTAAACGGTTTAACTATTCAATAACTAGAGTTTTGAAAGTAAGCCTTCAAAACTCTAGTTATTGAATAGTTTAACCGCTGAAACAAATACAGCCTGTATTTGTTTATGATTCAGAGTAATATAAGGCCGCCCATTGTATGTTTTGTATTCATAATCGCATTTTTTTGTTATGTATTTTCTGGTGTACAATAAAGTATAAATAAATAAATAATATAGGTATCAGGGTAAATCGTGTGCAAAAAGACAGTGATGATTTGGTTTTGGTGATACATTTCTGCTTTAGCATCAGATGGAACCTTTGCAAACATAAAAGGCAGCTTTTTTTCTTCACCCTTCAACGTACCTATCGGAAGCCGTCAAAATCAAATAATAGACTCTGTTAACATATACCATCCATATGAAAGCCCTCTTTTACCCGTCCGTCCTCCGTCTTCCCCGAATAGGTTCGCAGGAAAGAAATCCGGATTTACACCAAGAAAAAAATAAAGCCATTTTTTTTTTACAGTGAGGCAGAATTTTGAAGCCAAACATCCAAATATAGATTGTAATTACATTTTCTAAACTACTCTTAATCGAATTCTAGCCCTCAGACGCGATACCAGTAAAACCCAGACAACTTAATAAAGGGATAAACAGCGTCGTTCAGAAATAAGACAAGAAAAATACTTTGAAAATTTTTACATTGTTCACGTTACCATTTTGCCGCCCTTAATGGTGGTGCAGGGTGCTGAATGATCGTCAATTTAGACCAGTTTGACGAATACTGGCTCCCCTCAAGGCGATTAACCCCTCCATTGAAAAAACCTGAAAATATAGATTACAACTACCTACCGATAATCGAATCCTACCCCACTGACGTGCTACCGGTAAGAAACTAGACAACTTAATAAAGGGATAAACAGTGTCGTTCAGAAGTAAGAGAAGAAAATCTTTTAAAGTAGTCCGCAAGGCGCTGGTAACTGTTTCCGTTCTCAATAAAAAACGTCAAGCCTCCGGTGAGGACGGAAATAAACGGCACGGACTCTTTAGAAATGTACGGAAAAAATGGAAAGATAAATAAAAAGCCATCGTCACTGGAAAGGGGAAAATGCTAAAGCGCTATTTGAGCCAAAATGAGTTAGGTATATAATATTATATCGTTGAATTATATTTTTTTTCTGCGTCGATCTGTTTAAGTATCAAGACAATCTGAGCCATTTTGATTGGCTCGGATTGTCTTGCCAATCTTAACAGATCGACCCAATCTTCTCCTTTCCAGTGACGAGCCATGGTTTTGTGTTTTCTGATGGAAATGTTCGTTGGAAGTTTAAAAATGTTCATCTCGAAAGTAATTAAGGAATTAAGTACTTTAACGCACGGTAAACAATGCTCACTCTTGGCAACTGAGAACTAGACCGTAAAAAGTGAAACATTTTTACCGACACAATACTTTTGTTACGAAACATTGTGTCGTCACAGTCAAAATGTTATACTTTTTTCGATCTAGCTCTCAGTCGCCAAGCCTGCAAAAGCAAAAGGAACATCAACATCAGAGCATCATCACCATTGTTCCAATCAAGTGTTCCACGATGGCTCCCGTTGTTTTTGCTAACATTAAGAGCATTTACGCCGTACGGCATTTCATACAAACTTTCAAGCCCTTGTATTTCGAAATAAATGAACCGATTTTAATGAAACATCTTACGCATAAGCAGGATACAAAGTTCTAAAAAGTTAGTTAAGAACATTTTCAAAAAGTAGTGTTACAGCCAAATTAGACCGATTTTAAATGTTCCATAGATTTCCAGTTATCTTTTTTAAATAAAATATTTCGAAAATGTTTTTAAGTAACTTTTTATACCTTTGTATCCTGCTTATGCGTATGAAGCTTCATTAAAATCGGTTCATTCATTTAGAAAAACAAGGTCTTGAAAGTTTGTATGAAATGCCGTACGGTGTAAACCCCCTTAAGATATCACAACCAATCAATACACACGCTGCTACAACCCCAAATAAGATTAAGGTTATTGGCAATAGAATTAAGGCTTCTTCAAACAGGCGTGACACGCGATAAAATCGCGCGCGACACAAAGGCACCGCAAGTCGCGCAACGAGCGGTGCCTTTGTGTCGCGCGCGATTATATCGCGTGTTGCGCCTGTTTGTAGGAGCCTTTATAACTAGGGAATTACAAATCTTTCTACGTCATAAACTATCTGCCTACAAAGTACTTTGAATAACATAAAGCTGTTCTTGAAGACTTTTATTTATTTATTTCTCTTTCTTCCAACAACCTAGTTCTGTGTTAGTGTGCATACAAACGATCTACGCGCGTCAACGGTAGAGTATTTGAGTAACGGTGCTCAAATAAACGAGCGACATGTGATCAACGGCTGTAGTTGCCTCTGCAGTTGACGGATGTCGCTCGTATGTATGAGCACTTAACGACCCAGTTCAGTAGGCTTTTATGTAATAATATCACTTATGTTTACAAATAAATGAATTATAATACTAATCCATACTGTATACTATATATACTATCTATATAAATATATACATATATAACACACTTATATTATAAAGGCGAAAGTTTGTGTTTCTTAGAGATAAGCACATCATGCATTACTTATTTATCGATTGATATTGAGCGCCTACTTCAAATTAGATGAGTTCTTATACTCACCGAACATAATTATATGTTCAACCAAATTCTAAATTCTAATTGATGCGATAAATGCCAAAATAACTAAGACCCTAAACCATTATAAATGTGGGGACGATTCAGTCGAATTATTTAAACACATGAGTCGATTTGAACAACTCGATCAATCTAACAATCCAGATTGATGAACATCGATTTGCATGGTATTGAAAAAATCTTTCTATTTTATTTCAAAGTCTTTGGAAATCCTTTCGTGTGGGAGCAATCTAATAAATTAGGTATACCTTTTGTTTACTCAGAAGGCTTTTTAAACACACATTTTTGTTCTCTTGGGTGTGTATTGCGAAGTCAAGCGTGATGATAAACAAGTTTATGTTATTTCTCCTAATATAAACTATAGGTAGACTCCTGATAGCCGAAATACAGGGTTTCGCCTAGTTCAGCTACAGATGTCTAATTCATTTGTAACAAGAAATTATAGCCTTGAACTTATATTATATCTATAATAAAGCTAACGAGACTGGGAGCCGACCCCAACGTAGTTGGGAAAAGGCAGGCAGATGATTTTTATTTACTTATATTCATTATTAAACTTACACACACTATCTTTACAGGATGCAACCCCAATACAATAGCGGTTTGCAAACACATAACTACAAAAAATAAAATGAAAAATCTACTTACATCTAATACTTAAAATGAAAATCTAAACTTTAAAAATACAAAGCACTTTACACAATACATAACAATCTAACACAGAATATTAATACTTAAATATAACTAACATAATTCAACAAAACTCTTGCGAATTCACTCAAATTGCACGAAATTATGTCAATTCTCTCATGGACTTAATTTAGTACACATATTGCGCGGATGAGGGGTGTTTTCGACAGCAAGGTTGGTTTTGGCAGTAGGCACGGCCAGCAGTGGCGGTCGCCTCCGCCTCCACACGTACCGATCTGGCACGCACAGCTTCAGGTGACGCAGCACACCGGGTTATGAGCTACTCCACGCAGGATGATGATGATATAATAAAGCTTTAATTTAAGTTAATTTTTTTTGAAGTGAAAACTTCTTTAGCGGCGCTGTGTACTTTTTTTGGAATGGGTAAAAACTTCTAAACTCGCGTCAGGTCACGTGACCCTGATCGAAAATTCGTAAGACTTAAAACGTAAGACGCGCGTTGTTGAGGACAGCGCCATCTATGCACATCGGAAAGAACTACGAGGGCCTCGCGTACTAACTACGTAGTTCATCCAACAACGACGAGATGGCGCTGAACCACGGATATATAACTGACGACGAGCTCCATGCGAGCGGCTTGCTTCTCTTACCACTGCCGCGACCAACACCACGAACTGAAGTCTATCCTGTGTGCTCATTTGTAAATCTGAATAAATTCCTTTCACGAGAAGAATAAACCAGTCACTTTGGTCATCATACCTGATTTGCAAAAAACCCTATAAAATAAGGAACACAAGGTGTGTTCCTTATTTTATAGGGTTTTTTGCGTGTTTTGTTTATAACACGCGTGTTTTGTTTATAAGACGATTCACAAAATACACTCGTAATTGTTCAAGTTTTCACTTCTGTCGGCACTACCGGAGTGCCAGTGTTTTTTTTGATGATTAAGGCTCCTACAAACAGGCGCGACTTGCGGTGCCTTTGTGTCGCGCCTGTTTATTTATTTTATTTTATTTTTTAAACTTTATGCACAAGTAAAAAAAAACTGTACAAAGGCGGACTTAATGCCTTGGGCATTTTCTACCAGTCTACCTTAGGGTAATGCAGAGACAACAGCTGTTTGAAGGAGCCTTTATCCTTATGCTTATGTGTTTCATGAACGGTTGCCAAATAAATGTTATTCTTTTTTTTTCTTCACACCAACGAAATACCCACGGTCAATTCGATATTGTGACGACGAATTCCCCGGAAACAAAACCTAAAAGAAACAGCTATTCCTACTACCATTCTCTCATAACCCAACTATCCGTTGGCCCTACCTTTTAATATACCAAATTGCTTCAAAAACGAAACCAGCGAAGCATTTCAGCAAATACGTATCTTATTTTTCATTAAAAACCCCAGCTATAAAGCGGGCTATTCACGAACAGTCTGCTGGCCGACAATAATCGCGACAATAGTGTCGTATTGTGCTTGCTACGGAGTTTCTGACAATGCGACTTTCGTTACCAACGCTCATATTTTTTTTATTCAACGTTGAGTGATGCGATTGTTGTAGCGTTTTTAGTATACTGTTAAAATGTGAATGAAATGCGCGAAAATGTACCTAAGTATTTATTTTGCCTAACATTTTGTTCAGTGTGTTGAAACACGTAGGTGAATGTTCCATTACAAAGTTAGACCTGGCATTTATCAGCACACATGCTTGTTGCACACAACATAATCACACTAATATTATAAAGGCGAAAGTTTGTGAGTGTGTTTATGTTTGTTACTTCAAACGCTCAAACGGCTGGGGCAATTTTGATAAAGTTGTATGTAATAATGTATGGAGATAGCTGACACCCTGGATTAACATATAGGCTAAATTTTTTCCCGATATTTATTTATTTATTAAACTTTATGCACAAGTAAAAAACTGTACAGAGGCGGCCTTAATGCCTTGGGCATTTGGATATTCTCACGGGATTGACATTTATGCGGGTAAAACCGCGGGGCGCAGCTAATCTGCATATATACAAATATATTAATAAAATTAAAACAGCTTTATACTATAGGCCGATCGCTTAAGCGTGACCTTGCCTGAGGTAGCAGCGCGGTGCGGGAGGGGTGTGGTGACGTGATGCGAGAGCTCAGTGATTCGTCAACGTGTGACAACTATCACCCCTCCCGCACCGCGCAGCTACCTCAGGCAACGTCACAGGTCTATAAATGCATAATAATATACATATTGCCATTACAGTAAAGAGATCCAGCCCTTTACTCTATACAAAAAAAACATTAAGCATTACATCTTGAAAGATTTCTCTCGATTTTAAATCAATCATCTATTTATAAAGTCAGTATTATTTCTTTAATTTATTAATTTGCTTCTACTACATTAAATTAATACTTATTGAAATACATAAAAAAAGATTTAGGCCCTAAACTATATTATCAAGTTGAAACCATTTAAAAACATTGAACAAATTAAAAATATTGTCAGCTTGCTACTATTAACAATGTGTAGGTAATTGCTATTGACTTGATATCAAGAAACGATATGTAATGCCACACACAGAGACTCACGTCCCAGCCGCCACGGAAGACGCTCCGGGCGTCGGGAGCCGCGCGATGACTCCCGGCCACCGTAGGATTTTTTACCGTAGGCCATTCTTTTTTGTATGGCTGTCTGTTTATTCCGGCTAATCTCCGTAACAGCTGGACCGATTTTTATGAAATTTGATGTGGGGATACTTTGAACTCTGGGAAAGGACATAAGCAACTTTTTATCGACATACCACGCGGATGAAGCCGCGGGCGGAAGCTAGTGTTAACCAATGCTGATTCCCACGCTGCGATTTAATTGCCTATAGTATACCAAAAGTTGTAACAACAATAATAATGTTGCACCGTCTTATCAGTGTTTCAGACGATGCAAGTCGTTTGGTGCTTCAATATTATGGTCTGAAACTTGCATCATGTAATTCTTACCCACGTTCGCACGGACGTAATAATATCGCTGCGGGATTTTATCGCGCACTGGATTTCGAACTCTTGGTGTTGTGCCAAGCATTGAGTTGAGAATCCAACAGAGTGCATCATAAAACGTCAAAAAAACACACTGTTGAATTTTCAACTCTCGGCGCTAAGCAGTGCGGTGAAAATCCAGTGCGCGAATAAAAATCCTCGTGGGAACAAGACGCCCGTACTTACCTGGGCTAACTCAACATTTTTACCCTCCATCATGTATTTCTTCAACCGCTTTCTCTTTCTAAAGGCGCGGGCCCACCGCGGCGCATGCTGTGCACGGGCACGCGGCGCATTTTAGCTGCGTGTATTAATTTGTTTGACAACGTGGGTTTCTACGTTTCCACTGGAGTACACGAATATGACCCACGACTATGTATAGCGTGGCACGGCGCACGGAGAGGCTACGCACGTGCCACTGCAATCCACGGACAAAAAACTGACTGAAAACTGCGCTGCGATAAGCGAGCTGTACAAGTCGTGGGTCATAATTATTCGTGTACTCTAGTAGAAACGTAGACCCACGTCGCCAGCGTTGAGCTATGTAACCGCCTATTCGAGCAAGCCACGTACACACGTGCATGAATTGACGTCATTGATACACATCAATGACGTCAATTCATGCGCAGCCTCTCCGTGGGTTGCAGTGGATACAATCACATAAATTTTCTTCCAAAGCGAAGCTTAATACACGTGCGTAGCCTCTCAGTGCACCGCGTTGGGCCCGCGCCTTTAAGCTCGTTGAAACCCAATCAGATCAGCCTCCAGCCAACCAATCAGGCCACAAGTGATCCGACTGCGGTTATTATTTTTGCCCAACTAATCGGAATCTAGCATGACCTACATCCTTCACTCTTCAACGGTAGATCTAATATTAATTAACGGGATTTAGGACACAGAGTAAAAAAATCGCTTTTAAATTCAGTTAGTCAAAGACTAGTTTAGCTTACCCCGACTAGACTGCCTCTTTGGCGTTATTGCGGAGCATGAGGTCTTGGGTGAAATTTCCGGGATATCCGGGATTTGTGCCCGGTTATGGCAATAGGCTCGCCCCCTATTACATGAGACTTAAACATATCTGGCGAAATGTGGCTGTACTGTTGGTACAGACGCCAGCACATCAAGCAACTACAATCTGCTTTAATTGATTTTCAACGTTATCGCTAAAGCATTAGGTTCAAAGTTGCTTGAGAAAATTTGACAGATTCGGGTAACTTGATGTACTGGCGTCTGTTGGTACCTACATTAATTTATTATAGCGGAAACACACTTCCCTGTGTGTTTATTATTCAGTTAATGGCAAAAGGATCGCCACCTATTTTATTTTTATTATTACATTAGCCCCGCGGTTTAACCCGCATAAGTGTCGATCCCGAGAAATATCGGGATATAAACTACCCTACGTTCTTTCCCGGGACTCGAAACTATTTATATACCAAATTTTATCTAAATCGGTTCAGCCGTTTAAGCGTGAAGAGATAACAGACGGACAGACAGACACACTTTCGCATTTATAATATTACTAGCTGCGCCCCGCAGTTTCACCCGAAAAAATGTCGATCCCGTGAAAATATCGGGATTGAAAAGTAGCCTATATGTTAATCCAGGGTGTCAGCTACCTCCATAAAAAACGTTATCAAAATTGGTCCAGCCATTTGAGCGTGAAGAAATAACAAATATATAAACAAAAAAAAAAAAAAAAAAAAACACACACACACACTCACAAACTTACAAACATTCGTCTTTATAATATTAGTGTGATATAGTATAGTATGGATAGGACTTAATCCTATCTAGTAAAACGTGGGTATACTAGAGGGTACACCTCAGTCAAACCCTTTGGGGATTACTGGCGTGATGCAATGTTATGTTGCTAGTTAAGCTTATTAACGCAATTGATACGAACTATTTATTTTCATGTGTCACAGGTTAGCTCAATTCACTATAGTCAAATTGAGTCAATTGGTTTACATTTTATAAACAAGTATAAACTTTTTTCTGTACATAAACTGTAAAACATTTGCTAAACAGAATAGAAATTAAAAAATATTGTAAACAAATCATTCTGGACTAACTTGTTTATAAAAATCAATTGCCAATGTTGCAGAAGATTTGAGATAAATATTATGATAGAACGGAAATTTAATAAAAGTGTTCAATGAAGTCTATGTAAATAAATAAAAATAACATGATGTTCATTGACTAGCGCTTAGACTAACTTGAGAACGACTGGACGATTAGGTTTTTATGGAAAGAAAATTTGGAAATTATTCCGGGAAAATTAAATTCGGGAAAAACAGAACATCCTTTTTTCTATTCGATTGTTGTATGAATTTTTGAAAAGGCTTTGAAGATCCGCCATTAGCGGCGTAGATCGGCGATTATGTTTTTTTTTTTTCAAAATGGCGGCCACGCATTGTAGCTTATAAATCTATAGCTGACATCATTAAAATGGTGCGACAAAAGTTCTCCAGGCTCCACATAAAAATCTTCAATCCCCTTCGGACAGGACATAGTCTATCGGCTCCACTATTTGGAAATAAAATCTTGTCCGACTGATTTTTCTACGCTATGTCTTCAGTGAACAGCGAACGACCAATTAAGAATTGATTTGGAATGCTGACGACTTCGACTTCAGATGACTTAGTTTGCTTTATAGAAAACCAATCGAATTAATGAATGAAGAGGTCTTCGAATAAATAAGGAAAATGGAAATCTTATTGGTATATTTATGTTTTTTTTTAGTTAGAATATCTCTTGCATATTTTTCTTTTTATGAAATTATTATTTTTCTTTAAAGAAGTAAATTCGTTTTGTATAATTTCACCCACTAGTGTGAAATTATACAAACGACACTTTTTAAAGTAAATAAGACTTACAATTTTTTTTTTTGTTTACATACACAAAACATATCAGATATGTTTTAATTAATACGGATCAATTCAATGTTGTTGATGGGTGGCACCAGAATCAGTCTAAAATGTTCCCAATGCTGGGACAGAGGCCTCCTCTCTGTGAGAAGTGGCCCTAATCTACCACGCGGGCCCAGCGCGGGTTAGTAGATGTCGCATGTCTCCAAAATTTTGGGTCTAGGACGTGCCGGTTTCCTAACGATGTTTTCCTTCACAATTTTCATAGCAGTGCTGAAGTTATTTACACAAAGTAAAGCGCTTGCGTGGGTTGAAACCTACGACCTAAAACTCGTAAATCGGGGCCGTTACTATACTGCCGCGATACTGCTCTCAATGATGGGTAGAAGGCTAAGTTTTAACACCAACCATGCTTCGTGACATTCGTGCGGTAAACACGATACTCGCAAAAATAAGCGTGCCGAATCCATACTAATATTATAAATTCGAAAGTAACTGTCTATCTGTCTGTATGTTGCCTTTTCACGCCTAAACCACTGAACGGATTTCGATAAAATTTGACAGAGAGATAGATTGCATCGCGAGGCTCAAACTCAAACTCAAAGCATTTATTTCAATTAAACCATTAACAGGCACTTTTGAATTGTCAAAAAGTCTGTCAGTCAGAAAATATGAAGCTAGTTGCCCATTTCAAATTGTAGGTACCTATGGTGAAGAATGGGCAAGAAACTCCATGGACACTCTTTTAAATTATATTTTTACAAAAATATTAGTTACATCTTTTATGGCCTTCCTCAGGATGCAATCTATCTCTCTGACTAATTTTAATTTTATGTCCTTACATAGGATAGTTTTTATCCCGATATTCCCACGAGATCGACACTTATGCGGGTAAAACCGCGGGACGCTGCTAGTTTCAAATATATTTTTGAAACTACCTCCTATAATTTTCTCAACAGGTATCCCCACTATATCACTTTTTATCTACTACCTTAATATTTATCATGTACGAACAATAAATTCGTCTTTACAATACATTAATTTTTCTTATCGGCAACACCGATACTGTTGGGGGTAATTGAGATTGCATGATATATCGCCACTTTTTCGTATTCGCACCGACTTTCGAAGTCGTGTTCGTTCTACCGAAACCGGCTTGAGGTTTCATAAGTTACATTTTTCGTGGATTGAAAATATGTACTGTGGTACAGTGCGTGCCACGTAAGAAGAGACTCGACCCCGCCTCCCCGCCTCTTTCCGCCGCCCCGATGACGCCCGGTCCCCGTCCCGCACCGGGCGTCATCGGGGCGGCGGAAAGAGGCGGGGGTGGCGGGGTCAAGTCTCTTCTTACGTGGCACGCACTGTACGTAGAGTATTGTATTTATTATCTGTGATTGTGGTGCGTTGATGTCGGTCAAGGGTGGATAAGATTGGCTCAAGGCCGGAAAAAAGTCATGCGTACCTAAATATGAACATAAAAGATCAAATTAAATTAGTAAGGGAAACTGCAGACGGGAAAAAGACTGATTTCTTCAAGTATACTTCGGGTCACAGCTGCTGCGACCCCAAAAACAATATTTTTATTTTGTTTTATAAAGTTTAGCTATCTAACCTACCTATCACGTCTGCGGAGTTTCGCTAACTAATTTAATGGTGTTCCTGTTACTGTTATTATTACAGTCCGGCCGTCGATAGAATGCGTTCTTGACACCTGTCACACTGTCAGTGCGACAGTTCTAGTAGCTAGTAGTAGTGTGTTTAGTTTAGTTTGTGAACTTCCTGTACGAGTCGCAATAAATACTTTTTCTTTCTTTCTTTCTTTCTTTCTTTCTTTCATTCTTTCTTTGTTCCTTTCTTTCTTTATTTAGCTAATAAAGATCTTGGGATACGTGAAGAAGCCTCCTCGTGTATTAGATAGCGCATTCCACGAAGACGCGCCCCACTCTTCTTCCTAATCGCTTACAGTACAAGTGTGCAACTTTCCGCTAGTGTTTTAGTTTTGCCGATACACAGTAATTACTTATTAGTGGGTAATTAGTGTGTATAAAGAAACTAAAACACTAGCGGAATTAACTAGCGACAACTACTTGCGATTAGTAAGAAGAGTGGGGCGCGTTTTCGGGATTGTGCTATCCGTAGCGCAGTTTGTCCCGCCAGTTACTCAACTGAACGCTCGCGCTCGGCGCATCCTGGACAGTTACACCCAACATCTTATTTGACTGGCCAATTCCTCTCTTGCGGTGATAGGGCTAACGCCCGCCTGGTTTGCGACCACCCTACCACCGGAGTAGAGCGTTAAGCAGCTTGCTGTGTTTCGTCGGTGCGTGGGAGTTCCAGTGCCTCAGGCATCTTCTGGGCACGCTCTTTCCATCATAGACCTCATCCATCGCTTTCCATCAATCAGGCGTGATCAAGGTCAAAAGCAGGCCCATTCAGTAATAAAAAAACAGTGGCACTCCGGGAGTGCCGACAGAAGTGAAAACTTGAACAATTACGTGTGTATTTTGTGAATCGTCTTATAAACAAAACACGCGCGGTACCGGCTACGGCCATCCGTCTTTTCGATCGAATTTTCGATCAGGTCACGTGTCCTGACGCGAGTTTAACATTTTTTACCCATTACAAAAAAAGTGTACAACGCTGCTAAAGAAGTTTTCACTTCAAGAATCAAATTCGCAAAACGCATATTCGTTTGTATAAAACTGACAGGTGTCAAGAACCCATTCTCTCGTCAGGTGAACTGTAGCCTGTATCATCCCACTGCTGGGAAAAGGCCTCTCCCCATGACTTCCAGTGCTTACAATCCAGGGCTAATGTGGACCACTGGTCGTTTGTTTGGTCCAGCTAGTCTATTTGAACATGTATAGAAAATAAAGAAAGAAAAAATGTTTTATGATCATGTTTGTTTTTGTTTGTCTCACTTTTTTTGTTAATATCTTAGTTTAAGTGGTTTCTGGTGAAGAATAATCCTTCAAGTAATGCCCGGGAATATTTCAAAAACACAAATCCCTAAACATAGATTACTCAGTAATTTACCTAGGAGAGCAGCGATTTATCCAACAATTCGTTGTATTTACACCGTGTAATTAATAATATTAATGCATACTTTGTAAATCTCTCATATACTACAAAACCTTTATAATATAAACCCTAATGAAATTATTATATTATTACCTTTATTTAACTAACTACTTAAAAGTTATATTTTTAAATATTAGAATATAAAAACATTTCAAAATATAAAAAATAGTAGCCCACCGCTATCGGGAACAGGGTCCAAGCTATCGGCGGTCAGGGTTCTAGAGAGAGGAACCTCCTAACACTGCGGGCCGTGTCTACAAGTACCGCTTTCTGGATCAAGCCCTTGATCCAGCTGCCCAACGAGAGCCTCTTCAGGTGTTGGTCGCGGCTCTTAGCTATTAATCCATTGGCTGTCACGACTATCGGCACAATGATCGCTGAGTCCTCATCCCACATGTCGACAAGCTCGCGAGCCAAGTCAAGATACTTGATTTGTTTACCTTTCTCGGCTTTCATGATGCGGGACGGCTATGTCAACAATCATTGCACGCCGCTCTGATCGAACCACCACCACTATATCAGGCTTATTGGCAACAATAGTCCTGTCAGTGATGATGGATCGATCCCAATATAATGTGATATTATCATTTTAGAGAACTGGGTCGAGCACATACCTGTACTACGACACCTCCGATTTCACAAGGCTGTATTTCAGAGCAATGTGCTGATGGATTATCCTGGCTACAAGGTTGTGTCTGTGCAAGTACTCTCCGTTAGCTAGACGACAACACCTGAAGATAATTAAATTTTTCTCATTTGACTTTTATTGCAACCATGACAGACAATCCAATAAACTTTTACGAGTTAAAATATTGTATGTTCAACTAACTGAGCAGTCGCAGGTGGGCTGAAGAAATAGAATATCTTAAGAACTTTACCTTAGTGTGTCCCAAGAGAAGTACTTAAAAATCTTCCCTATCTGTTACCGTCTTCACTATAAAAATCTATAGGGAAAAACCCGTTTCAAAAAGCGAGCATTTCATGGCTATAATGAAAGAAAATTAAAACAAAGCTAGCCTGAATTGCGTAATACAATAACAATTGCAATGCCTTTCAATTTGATAAATTGACAATGTTGTCATTGCGTTATTTACGTTGTCGAACATACATATGGAGCAATGGGTAAGGAATTTCTGTCAAAATTCTTCAGATTGTGAAAGAAAGTGTGTTACGAAATTGGAGTGCAGCTTTGTCCACAAATATGGAAAACATACTGACTAAACCGAACTAATAATAATTAGATAAATGACTCATCATAAAGGCAGCGCATGTCATGTCGTCAAAAAATAATAACAAAACGTCACGCCTGTAATTCTCCTAAGGGTTTGGCAGAGGTGTACCTTAAAGTATTACATACATACTTACCACCCACATTTCGCCAACACATATGCAAACTCTGGGCTGTTAGCTAGTGCTTATACCGCCGTCCACGTGTCAACGACTGCCGTCGACGTGTCAACAGCTGCCGTCGACTAGTGTCGACGGGTGCAGTTATCTCTGCCGTTAGCAACGTTCCGCTCGTGTATATGAGCACTTACCCAATAACACTGTCCATTCCAAGGTTGCCTGGAAGAGATCGCAGAAAGCGATAAAGCTGACCATTGTATGTTTTGTATTCATAATCGTATTTTTTTAATGTTTTTTCTGGTGTACAATAAAGTATATACTAGACCAATGAGGAAGTTAGAAAATAAATATATTATTCAGTATTAAAATTGGTAAAATATTTACATAAAGTTTAAGAAATAATTTACAAAGGTATAATAATGTTAGATGACCGTACTAGGATAAACCTGTATCACAGGAGGCGTTGCATTTATTTGATAAAAAATTATTTTTTCAAATAAAAACATAACTTGAACAGAAAAAAAATAACGGGATCAAGTACGAGTACCTTATATATTTCAATCACATCACGCAATAACGTCATGGATTGAATTAAAACGTCCCGGATCTGGAACGCAGTGATTAAGCGCAGGTGTGCCAACCCGAACATGTCCCCTTAATGGAAAAAGTCGATACATCAATTTATTTGCTGTAACTGAAGTGAATAAATATCGCCACCTTTTTGTCACTCCTGAAACTCCACACAAAAACAAAAGAAATAGATACGGCCCACATGATGCTTTTTTGGCAGACACGCAAGAAAGCATGCGTAACACGTTTGTGCTCTCTATTGTACATGCTCAAAAGGTGCGGGCACTAGAAAGTATAGATACAGTCACTAAATGTACACATGCAACTCTGCACTGCGTAATACACTAATACACTATCAATCTCAATCTGAATCATTTTTTAACATATTGGTAATCCATTGCTTCATCATCATCATCAGCCTACAATGTTCCCACTGCTGGGACACAGGCCTCCTCTCTGTGAGAGGGAGTGGGCCGTAATCCACCACGCGGGCCCAGTGCGGGTTGGTAGATGTCACATGTCTTCGAATTTTTTGGTTCTAGGACATGCCGGTTTCCTCACGATGTTTTCCTTCACCGTTTTGTGAGCAGTGGTGATGAAATAATTTACACAAAGTAAAGCGCCTGTCTGGGTTCGAACCTACGACTTACAAATCGTAAGTCGCGGCCGTTACCACTCGGCCACCACTGCTCATCCATTGCTTCATATGTTCGAAAAATGTGTGTACTTAACAACGTAATTATTATATACGTTGTTAAGTACACACATTTTTCAATGGGCAATGGGTTTTGTGTACGCAATTAAATTTTTGTTCAGTTTGATCGGATGGAGGCAACTCAAAACTCAAAAAAAAAACTCAAAGCATTTATTTCAATTAAACCATTTACAGGCACTTTTGAATTGTCAAGAAGTCGGTCAGTCAGAAAATATGAAGCTAGTTGCCCATTCCAAAGCGTAGGTACCTATGGAGAAGAACGGGCAAGAAACTCCATGGACACTCTTTTTAACTGATATTGTACAAAAATATTAGTTACATCATTACTTTTGATTTTAAAATTATATAATGTGAGAACGATGTAAAAATTAAGAAAGACGTACGTGTTAAAAGCGTCCAGAGTACAACAAATAGTACTTAACAAACTACAATCCAAAAATAAATTAATTAAAAATAAGCCGAGGCAGCTAACATGTGCCATGCCTCCATGACATATCCCTCGATATCCGTGCCCTGGGGCCTCCACCTCTTATAGTAATATAATTTAAATCTTACTTCAGTGTGGGAAAGACATAGAGCTATACGTCCTTCAAAACCTGTGCTTAAAACCTGTCACTCATGTAGGTATTCATAATTATTTTTTTATCTTTTAGGGCTGATTTTTCCATCGCCAGATAACTTTAATTCGATGTTAAAAATTGATGTTTGACAGTGTTTGTATGAAATATTGGTTTAGGGATCGAAAGAGAATAAGGCCTAACTTTGATCCAAGAGTACATTCATGCAGTAAGAAAGTGATATGGTCGGTAAAATATAACCTTTCATTTAAAAAAACAACTTTGGATTCCAAACTCAGGTGCTCAGGGCTTCCAACATTGTTTGTAAATTTCGGAATACCTACTTAAGATTTGCCTGCCGCATTCGATAATGCAAGCAGTGGTGGCCCATTGGTAATGGGTGCGATTTACGAATTGTAGGTCGTAGGTTCAAACCCAGACAGGCGCTTTCCCTAGTGTAAATTATTTCATCACCACTGCTCTCAATATGGTGAAGGAAAACATTGTGAGAAAACTGACATGTCCTAGAGCCGAAAATTTGAGGACTTGTGACATCTATCAACTCTCACTGGGCCCGCGTGGTGGATTACGGCCCACTCCCTCTCACAGAGAGGAGGCCTGTGTCCCAGCAGTGGGAACATTATAGACAGATTATAGTATTACTCGACAAAATGTAGGGAACAGCTGATTTTTATTCGTGATTTTAGTTTTGGTATCATAGTAAAATTTGTTAATAATGATGAGTGCAATGACCCGTTTTAGGTTTTCAATCACACCATATCGCAGAACAAACATTGTAGCTTCTCATTTTAACTGGATTTTCATATACATCCATATCTGAATAAATATACAACATACCTACCTACATAGAATTTATTTCCGCGTAAATATAATTTTTCAACTTCAAAGCTAGGAGGTGTGATTTCGGCACACGTTAGCGTCTTAATGGAATACGCCACACACATAATTCAATCAGTTGGCGCCGAATTTTGCTTTGTGTACCACCTACATTATACGAAAAATATTTTTATTTTTTTACGTGGTATCTTTGATCCGGGTTTATTAAACTTTTTTATGGTATAAGGTATTTTATTTGATATGCTGCTTATGAATTAATAATATTGGTTTGTAATTGTCTCACAGAGCAACGGTCTCTACTAGACAAAATTTGAGTATTTCCTGAACCGCCAAGTAATTACAAAACCTGACATGTATAAGGATACATGATTTGCCTGAAGGTTTCAGGTTATTGGTTCATAATTGTTTATTACTAAAGAATCAAAACCCCCTGATAGAATGGTGTCCAAATTTTACCATACTCGAAACACCACAAGACGAATAAATCTTCCACGGTTGTAATTTCTCCTTTTGCAATGTACAGACACCAGCACATCAAGCTACTACAATCTGTCAAATTTATTTAATAGATTTTCAACTTTAGCGCTACACTATAAGGTTCAAATTTGATTGAGAAAATTTGACAGTTTCGGGTAGCTTGATGTGCTGGCGTCTGTACATAAGTCCCACAATAAATACTTTTTCATAAGAATAATGACTAAACAAAATCCACAAGTACCAGTTCGTTTTAGATTACACACAGTTCACCTAACACATCTCTTCTCTTCCCTACCATGATATAAAACTGCATGTCACTCGAGACTTAATTAAATACTTTCAAGCACTCTGCTAATGAGTGTTGCTACGTCAGAGGTCAATAGCATCTCGAGAGTCGGGTGTCTTATTAATTTTGTAATGGGCAACTCTCTGGCTGATGTTACAGTGGCCCAGATGTAAATGTGGGTCATTGGACGATCTTCTTTTATTATTCTTGAAAGGAGTATTTATTTCGACCTTTTTGTTTTCTATATTTCAATTTGGTATTCATATTTTTGCTTAGGCTATCGAAACGAAAATGTTTAATTCAAATATGATAAGCTAGCTTCAGCCCGCGACGTCGTCCACGTATATCTTAAGGCACTCGTCAATACAGTTCCCTATTAGTGAAACAATTTTCGGAATCGAATCCGTAGTTCCGAAAGTTACCCCCTACATACAAACTCACAAATTTTACCTCTTTATGATGCTAGAAATAGAATAGTGGAAGTGGAAAGAGGGAACGGAAGGCGTTTATCCTGCAATGGGACAACGCATGCTTATAATAATAATACAATAAATATCGTGTCGACATGTGGTATGTGGATTCAATGATCATTGTGCCGATAGTCTTGACAGCCAATGACTTAATAGCCAAGAGCATCGACCAACACCTGAAGAGGCTCTCGTTGGGCAGCTGGATCAAGGGATTGATTCAGAAAGCGGTACTTTGTCTGGAACTTCCTCTCTTTGGAAACCTGACCGCCGGTAGCTCGTACCCTGTTCCCGATACCGGCAGGCTACTATTTTTTATATTTTTTTGATTTTATCTTTTTGTTTATAAAAATATGTAAAGTATTTAAGTGAAATAAAGGATAATAAATAATATTAGTATAGATAATGTCTGTGTATTGAACTTTTTTAATAGGAAAATTATTTTCACGCTAATTTATTCAAGTTACTAACGACAAAAAGCATTGAAATGGTCTTATCATCACTGAAACATACGTGCATTTTAAACTACATTAAATACGCAATTAAATTGTTTCTGGAACAATTCGTAAAACCGTATTTTATTATACTTTATTTCCAGTTGTGCATGAACGTTTGTTTGCGTAAAGTCCATCCCCCTTACTAACAAACGTTGTATAGTGTCTGAATAGTTAATAGTGTCTGAATTGACGACATGGTTGGCGCAGTCGCTGAGCGATCGACTGCTGCGCTCCGTGTCGCGGGTTCGATTCCTGCACGGAACAAATATTTGTATTGCCTACAGGTAGTTGTTCCGGGTCTGGCTGTTTGTGTATGTGAGTTTAAATGTTTGTAAACGCACCCACGATACAGGAGTAATTCCTAGTGTGGAGCAACGTTTTTAAAAAAAAATAAATAAATAAATAAAAATAGTTACACAATGCTTTGTCTTCTTCTTTCGAAAGTCAAATTACTGATGACTGAAAGAGAGAAATGGATGCGTAACTATTCATCTGATATAATACGTTTATTAGTAAGGGGGTAATTTTAAAAATGTGTAAGGAACTCGTCTCTGTCTGTTACTTTTTCACGCTTTTACGCCTTAACGTCTAAACGGATTTAGATGTTTAACACTCTATACTCCATTTGAAATAAGATTAGACATTTGAATAAACCTTTTTTTACAGTCCGTTCCACCGATTTTGACTTCTATACCGTAGGCATAAGGATGGTATTAAAAGCAAAAAAGTGGCTACAATACCAACTGTTTACTGCAGCTGCCATATGTCACACCACCAACGCAATAGAATTCAAAATCGGTTGAACGGACTGTAAAAAAGGTTTATTGAAATGTCTAATCTTATTTCAAATGGAGTATACTAGACCATGACCTGGTTTAGGACATAGAATAGAATACTCTTTATTATGTACACCATATAAATTACAGACATAAATATAGAAAAAATACAAAGGGTGACACAATGGGTGGTCTTATCGCTAAGAGCGATCTTTTAAAGACAACCTTAGGACATAGTATACTTTTTGTCTCGGTAGTACTTTTTCGTGGGATAGTTGGCGACCTTCATTCAGGTGAAGCCGCTGAGAAAAGCTATTTAAATGTAAACCAAACCGTTATTCTAATTAATATTATAAATGCGAAAGTGAGTTTGTTTGTTTGATACGCTTTCACAATAAAACGTCAGTACTGATTTGGATGAAATTTGGCGGCACAGGGGTAGACCATGAATTAGGACATCTTATGCGAGTGAAACCGCAGTGCGCAACTAGTTATGGTATAATGGTATATTTTCATTCAAAGTTACAAAAAATGAGTGGTTGCGGTAGCAATATTCGTAGTAGTACCCTTTCCCATATCAAAAAAATAAAATATATTTCCCCACCCGTCAATGTCATGTAGGGCATCTCAAGTATGAGGCGCAGACTTGTGTAATAATATTTTCGTAGCGTTCTACCTTATATAGGCTGGAAACGAATATTTTGCAGTGTCGCTCACATGAAACCCTAATAAAACACTAGCTGGTGCCCGCGGTGACGTCTGCAATCCAGGATGAAAAATACCCTATGTCCTTACCCAGGTCATTGTCTATCTTTGTGCCAATTTTCATCGAAATCCGTCCAGCCGTTTTTGCGTGATTGAGTAACAAACAAACAAACTTACTTTCGCATTTATAACACTAGTTAGGACTGACGAGTAAGGAAGTTAAGATTACTCACTACACTTTGAAAATACTAAATCTGACTATAATATTAAACTTCCGTCTAAATCATAAATTCAAAGCAAAACATTCGCATTTGTATTGTCGGAAAAACAATTTTCATATTTTACAAGAACGCATTAGAGTGAAATTGAAAATGTGGAGTACAAGGAATTACGTAGTAGATTAGCTACGCGGTCGTAGCGTCGTAGGCTGTTGCTACGCGGAAGCGTAGCAGGGTGCTACGAAATCGAAGTCACCCTATTGTAATGTTAATGGGTTTTTGCTGATTTTTGTGTTTGAATGGTGATAATTGTTCACTGTTAATAAAGTACTTTTAATTAAGGTTTTAGTAGGTACTAGACGACCAATTCCTGTAGCTTAAATCGTTCAAAATCAAAGCGTAATCTCATTTCAGCGACAATGAATTTCAAAAACATGCCAAAAATTTTGGTAAATCAGAGATATTTTTGACAAATTGAGACTAGGTATGGACGCCAGCACATCAACCTACCCGAAACTGTCAAATTTTCGCAATCGACTTTGAACCTTATGCTTTAGTGATAAAGTTGAAAATCTATTAAAGAAATCTGACAGATGTGCTGGCGTTTGTACATTGAGATTAGAGTACAAAATATGGAAGTTGCTCCTCTGTATTTTGTTATTGTACTTATTAGGCCTTGACTAACGAGTAGTCGTGGGTTCGAACCCCGGCCTCGACTTACGAGTGGTCGTGGTTTCGAACCCAGGCAGCGGATACAGTTTACACAAATTTTATTAAAGCGCGTGTTATGTAAATAATTTCATCACCACTACTCTCAAAACGGTGAAAGAAAACATGGTGACGAAACCGGTCATATCCTACTAGAACCAAACATTCGAAGACATGTGACATCTATACCGTCAGTTTTCCCTAAAGGTTCATTAGAAAACCAGCGTCAGACAGCATCTGTCTGGCATTTATGCTGAAATAAATCTTTTTGGCGCAGCCGTGAGGCACACACTATTGTTGTTGAAATATTATTTTTATTTTGTTAATTTTGTATTTTGTGTTTTACGAACTGTGTCCAAATAAACTTTTTTTCTTCTTTCTTTCTATAAACCCGCACTGGGCCCACGTTGTAGACTACTGACCAATCCCTCTAGAAGAGAGGACGCCTGTTTCTCAAGAGTGGGAACGTTATTGGCTGATATGCATATTCAACCCTCAATACCTACATCCTCAGTAACTCTCCAACATCTAAATATTATGACTCAACTAAGATCTAGTAAGATTGTTAAACTCGCGCGATTAACTAGGACAAGCTCAGTTAGCTAAGTTGAAGAGCTTAGCAAGAATATTATAGTAATAATCTTGATATAACAGAAGTTGACGCAAATTGTACTAGACAAGCGTATTAAGAACCCGCTTGCAATATTCTGCGAAAAATAGGATAAGCAGTAGGTTAAGAGTGATGTAAGATTAAATGGATAGATAGATATATATAAGTTTAGATTTTGTATAAGTTAAAAAATGTTGAATGTTACCAAACCTGTTTTAAAATAAACCCCTAAGAGATAAGTAGAACATAAATATTAAATAAAGTATAGCAATGTATGTATAATTAGTTAAGAAATATGTGAATAAGTTGAGTTGAAGTGTACTTAATAAAAATAAAAGTGTAAGTCATTTCCCCGAACATAAGAAAATAAAGAAATAAAGTAGAAGAATAGGAAGTAGGTAAGAGTGGGAATCCCACCCACTGGATGAATGGTGATGGATGACAGAAAGACATTGTATGAGGCATGGAAGTACGAGAGGCATGTAAGCGAGAACTTGTATGGAAAAGGTTGAGATATAAAATAGGCGCCAATTATGTTGGCGGAACTAGTCCGTAAAAAAAAAAAAATATTCTGCGAACAGTTTCTGCCTACCCCGTGACTTTATGTATGTATGTTTGCGGTATTCGAATGGGCACAGTTTACGAGCTGCCTGATCAGTTAACCAGAACTTATCCCAAGGTGGCTATAACTATGACTACATTCAAATATATTTCATGGTTTTATAATTTAGAAATCATGTAAAATAGGTTGTTTTGATCTTAGTTAGCTGGATATAACTCGAACTACGCTCAAGTTTGCTTAAGCATATTGCTAAAACCTAAAAACGGTACCGAAGCTAAGAACTTGATTCAAGGTTTACCAAGTAGTCCTAAGCACTACAACTTTAAGTCTTATCGTTCACGACGTAGCTTAACCCTTCCAGGACGTGGATTCACGCGAGACACAATGATTTTTTAATTGTTTCTGTAGTTACGGCATTAAACCGGTTAAAAGTAACGTGTCACAAATTCAAATCACAAATGAGTAACCAAAATATCACAGCATTAGTATTTCAATAGTGGAATATACTAGTATTTCTAACGAATGCAAAAAGGCAAATTTAATACAATATTTCCATAAGAAAGAAGTGGTTCTTGGTGTAATAAGATAAACTTCTGAAATATTTAAACATCTTTACTTCTTTAAACAGTATTCTCAGCAGCCGGCAGTTCCTGGTCAGGTTTCTGGCAGGCTTGGGCTCCGCATCGGTTGGGACAACACTTGAGGGCACGGGGGCAGTCGGAGTCGCTGGTGCACATGTGGGTACAGACCCAGGGGCCTCGGGGGTACTCCGGGCAGAGGCCTGGCTTCACTGGAATGTTGGAGAGAATTGTAAATTAGTGGTATTGGATATGCGACTAGATTATAAATATGGAGTACAGTACCCGGCGATAAATATTGCACATCGACCTTTGGAAAGAGACAATCGGCTAATTTCGGCTTCGTAGAGCGTTATCTCTGTCGCACGAAATACAAACAGTCCGACATCTATTAGGAGCTGTTAAAACAATTATGATTTGCTTCTTTTGATAATTATTTTTATTCTTTGCATAAAATGGTTTTGTGTAAAAAGGTCGATGTGCAATATTTATCGCTGGGTACTGTACTGTGCCTGCCCCGTTTCCGTCTCGTGGTCGCAAGTGCGACAGCTGAGCGTGGGCTTCTCGGTTCAATTCCCTGGTCAGGTAAAGTTAATTGTTGGGTTTTTCCATTAGAAATTTCTTGGTAACAACCCGATGTTTGGAATTTGGCGGTGTGATACCCTCGTGTCACGGAAAGCATGTTAAGCCGTTAGCCCTGCGTCTGATCTCTCTCCGGTCGTGTGTAATTGCCGTCCCATCGGACTATGAGGGTGATGGAAGAGAGAGTGCACCTGTATCTGCACGCACTACTGTGGACTAGAATATCTCCCGCGCCGAAGGCTGATCAGAATGGTCGCCATGGCCGAAATTCGAACAATTAAATATGAAATGAAAATCGAAGTGGTCAAAAACTTAAGTATGTAAATTCAGAGCACAAACTTTCATGTTACCTTGTAAGTACGAGACTCACACAACCGTGCTCTCTTTATTTCACCATTCGCCAAAATATTCGATGAAACATAAGACGAATGTTTGAACATCGCCTCGTGAATTCATGACTCGCCCATCCCGTTTGTGACGAAGCGAATATCAAGCGTATCCACTCACCTTTTACCTCGTAGTTTTTGCAATTACGAATAAAGTGAGCATATTGTTGTACACCATTAGCCTAGATATTTAGTAGATCTATAGCAAATACACACATACATACATAAACTCGACACACTTTTTTTGTATGTGGATTTGCAGAAACTATAGAACCTTTACGCTAGGACTCTGTAATAATGCATCTTACTAACCCAAGTCCACAAAGTGCCTCGGCGACATAGCATCAACGCACATGGACCCACCACACGCAGTGGGGCAGCAAAGCTGCTTCTCATTGGTGCAAGAAGCCTCTGGTCCACATGCTGCTTCACACACGTCCACTGGCAACGTCGGGGGACAGGAACCCTTGGTGGTGTCGCATGATGAGAATCCCACCAGGTATAAAGCTGGAAAATATATAAAGAAACAATTAAATTCAAACGAAAGACTCTTTGTGCGGACATAATTATTATTTTAAGTCTACCTATTACTTTAACAGTTTCCTTGTCCCATGAATCATATATGATTCATGTTCATTGTTTAACTATTGTGTCTACTTTATGGACAGTTAAGTTGTTAAGCTTATAAATTAGGTGTATATATTTCACCGTAAATAAATCTTTATAGATACATATTATAAACTTGACTTAGGACAGCTTTGTTTCAGTCGGGGGTTGCGGAACGTACGTTGCCGCGAACCCCGGCGTAGGTGTGAGATGGAACACCGGGGTGGTTTTTAGTCACTAAGAGTCTGACAGACCCCGCCGCCCGCCCCAAGGCGGCGGACATCCATGAGGATTTTCCACCCGGAAAAAAAAGGTAGCTTTGTTTAAAAAACATTAATGTTTCGGTGAGCTGTAGGTACGTAAATTCTACCTCGTTATTGCTTCGCCACCTAAGGTTTATTGTCACTGACACGTCATAAAAATTCAAGTTCTATTTTTGCTTTATGACCATTGTGATGTGTGACCAACAGTTTCAACCTTAGTGAAGTTTCAATTTATTCGGAGATTTTTTTAAGTAGTTAATGCTCTCAGGTATTTTTCAGTAGCAGCCTAGAGTCTGGATGTATGCTCGGTCGATGGCTTTTCCCCCTACTCATTATCAATCTCCGGCCCTCATCTCAATTTGTCTGGGGAAGGCGCAACATGTATTTTCCTTCCATACTTCTCTATTAGTCGTCATCTTGGTAAACCACGTTGATAATGTCTAATTATTACTTCCGAAAGCGTAAATCGAATTTACCGCTGTCACCATGAAGTGAAACACGATCTTGCTAGATAATGACTACTTTATTAAACTGACGGTATGCGGTATATTACATTATTATGAGGCTACCCTCAATGTATGATAATTACATACAACAATCATCCCCTTTCTAACCACATCATCAATCACACATTCCATCCATCGTTTATTTGGTCTTCCCCTACTCTTACTGTCACCAACATTCATACTCAAAACTTTCCTCACGACATTTTCCTCATGAGCATGTGATACGGGGGAATGAGGAAATCGGTTGTCATGGTATGGACCATGACAACCGATTTCCACACAACTTTTCAGTTACCGGTGCCACTTTCAGACTTCCTCTTATGTATTTATTTATTTAATACTTCAAACACATAAATGTACGTACAGAAGTGGACTTAATGCCATAGGCATTTTCTACCAGTCAACCTTCGGGTGATGTACTCATTTCTTATTCTGTCCACGCTCCTATTTCATGAGACTTATCATATCTGGTGAAATGCGGCTGTTCTAAGTTACACCTGTGCCTAGGCCTGCGTGGAATACGGGCGTGATTTGAAATATGTCGAAGCCAACTAGTTTAATGAGCCGTTTAGTTAACCGCTTAGTCTTTTAACTAAACGGCGGCCGTTCAACTAACGGCCTGCATGATATTCAATTTTAGTTTAATAGTTTAGGTTGGAACTGAAACCAATCATACGTGAGCCGAATTGGTCGCAGTAACTAAGCCAGGTCACCCCGACCAGATGGATTAGGTTAGGTTAGAACTGTGACCCCCCGGTGGGTTCCCGCATTGTCGAGGCGGGGGGCTCAGTAGCCGTGGCTTGGACAACCACGGTGAAGCGAAGAGGAACACGAGGAGGGACCGCTGGTGGTTAACTAAACGGCTAATTTAACCAGTTGGCAGTGATATATACATTATACCAACTTTGTTTTGGATAAAAATCCTTTGAACAAATGTCGTGTTTCAGCACACCGTTTGATTCACTGCACTGATCAAACCACCCACGATCCATCTGCGGATGCCGTGAATCAAAGGGATCATGACATAGGAATAAGCTGAATATACCTACTTGTACAGACGCCAGCACATCAAAGCTACTACAATCTGTCAAATTTCTTTAATAGATTTTCAACTTTATTGCAAAAGCATAAGGTTCGAAGTTGATTGGGAAAATTTTACAGTTTTGGGTAGCTTGACGTGCTGGCGTCTGTACCTACCCTACCTAGTAATAGAATACTGCGATGCACTTATCTTTTTTTTAAGTGAACACTACAACTCAACAACTCGCGACACTGTTACCGACACCGCGCAACATTCGTATGTGTTCGGCTGTGATTTGTCAGTGAGTGATGGCAGAGTATTCTGTTTGTGTTTTGTTTTCACTTCTGTCGGCACTCCCAGAGTGCCACAGTTTTTTTTTTTAGCCTCCTTCTGATCCATCCTAAAACTCTTTTCCTGCGCCACCTCGAACCAGCCCCCGCGGTACGAGTCCAAGTCATCTCGCCATCGCTATCTGGGCCGGCCTCGGCGGCGCCGTCCATCTTCAGGCACCCACTGTGTGGAGATTTTTGCCCAGCGGTCATCGTGCATACGGCTGATGTGACTCGCCCAATCCATTTGGACACTAATCTTAAGTTAATTAATATAATTTATAATAATATTTATTATGAAGACTTTGTATAAAATGGAGCCACGGAAAGAAGTAGATAACAATCTCTTATTTATTTATAGTATTTTTATCTCACGAAGCGACCCGCGCTTTTCTTGTAGTTACCAAGTGTACAAACCCGCTGTGAATGTAAAATACTGTACAACTAAGAAGTAAAAACATAAACAAACAAGCTTCAAACCGTTTTAAAGTCAGGTTTTAGATTGATAAACATAAAACAACCTCTCTGACGATTAAAAGATACACCATTCACAAATCCAGCTACTTCATTTCCATAGTCATTACCAAAGGCAAGCGCCCTCCAATAAACAATTTACAAAGATCTCAATGATCAGAATTTCATAACTTTTGATTTCGATTCGAATGAAATATTCGGTGCGAGGTGCCCTCGAATAAATTATAATTAATGGCTTTGATAATGAAGCTCATTGCTATTCCTGAATGTTCAGTCAACAGTCTTCTAGGGAACAAAACATTGACTTATGATTGTTCATAATAATAAGCGAGAAAGAGATGTTTTCTAAAAGATGATTCATGATTTCGGACAACTTACATTCCATCGCCACTTCAGTTATCTACTTTAGAGAAATGTATTCGAAGTTGATTTTTGAATGACCATTTGTAACAAAAAGGTCCTAATAAGTTTTTGGTTGCAATAGAATTTGAACTTTGTTAAATATAACATTCAGTTTGTTGTTACATAACTTGAAATCTATCTTATGTTCTTCATTCAAATATACACAAAGAAGCTACGTATAAAAAAAAAAACAAAACATCAACTAATTCGAAATTAATCATTCGTTTGTTTCCAGAATTCTGCAGGCACAAGCAAAGTATTATACTAGTTTATTTCCACAAATGCAGGCTAATATTACTTTTAACGGCTGATTTTTCAATAGTCACAAAACGTTTGTCTTCGGAATACCTAAATATTGCGATTTGACAGTTTTTGTATAGAAAATATGTGAAACTGTCATATTACTCTTCAGATAAAAGTTATCTGACTATTGAAAAATCAGCCCTAAAATACATAATGAAACAGTAATAAACTCACCAATTAATAATACACAATAAGACATTTTGTACACACAGTGATCACAAACGTTTTGTAATTAATGTCACTTGCTGTTATTATCGCAAACGAATGACACAAATATTAACGTGATTCACAGACGTGACGGATAGACAACCAAACAACTACGCGGCATAAACTCAACAGGATAAATTTTTGATATTGTTTTTAACTGGATGCTTAATAACACATTAATTGGTCGCTTTATGGACCCAGATCTATTTAAGACCGCGTTTACGGGTTCGTTTCGCTATTTGCGATATACGGATATTTAAATGCGGTGTTACATTTCTGTTTATCCGTAAACTTGTTGGTAGTTATCTTAAAATGGATTAAACACAGTATGTTTCCAAAAATCTACTTAATTCACAAAAAAAATTGGTAGAATATGCCTCGATATTTATAAAAGAACAATTGATTTTTTATTAAACTGCTTATTACTAAGTATGTGTTCACGCTTAAAATACAATTTTATTACACGTTTTAATAATACCACCATATATGTCACCATGACTGGTTCTCAGACTTTCGAGCTTCTGACTAGGTACCTGTGACAATATGAAAAATCTTCGAATGACAGTCGTGACCAACAGCTTAATACGCACAGCACGTTTTCGGTCTATTTAAACAATAAAATAAACAATTTAACTAAAAAAAGAAAATTGAATTTTTCAAAGAAATTAATAGCTTAAAAATTGGCACGACATAAACCACCCTTGATATAAGGCTATATGGAGACACGCACGGGGCAATCGCGATAATATCAACAATTCAACACAAACTTTATGGTATTGTTAAGAAATAATCACAACTAAAACGAAAAACCGGTCAAGAGCGGGTCGGTCTCACGCACCGAGGGTTCCGTACCATCATGTTTTTAATTTTTCATCAGCGAGGCCTATATTCGTCAGAGAATTGTAACACTGTGCACTGCATTGTAGAATATGTCAGCGCCATCTCTTGACCGATATTGGAACTAATGTAACTTTCGTTGATGATTTCTGAAAAAGTATGCTATTTAGAGACTTCGTTTAATTTTTCCTGTAATCTTGTAAAAATTTAACATCTATATTAATAATTTCAGATTTTTCTCTTTGAAAACTTCGGAGATAAGAAGGGGGGAAAGGTATTTTTTTTACATTTTTCATCAAAAGTCGAAAACTATGCGGCCTAAAAAAAATTAATAAATGTTTAAGAATGTGCAAACTGCGCTCTTTCATATGATACCTCACATGCCCTAATAGCTTAACTTCGAATTTTTCAGACCCCCTTTCAGTCCCTGTTGCAAAAAATATACATATATTTTTATTTCTTTCTTATTTGTAAAATAGTTGGGCAAACGTCATCTAAAACTATTCCAAATTTCAAGTTGATAGCATTAGTAGTTCTTGAGATATCCAGCTGTGACAGACAGACTGTAAGGGTTCCGTCCTACCATTTTGGTACGGAAACCTAAAAAAGATGTCACGGCTAGAATGTTTTAATTGTTTTCACTGTGTATGTTTAAAACACGTAATGTAGAATTTCTTGGTTACAATATTGATGTGATAACCTAATCGCCACACTGTAAAATACCATTATGTTGGTCATCTTAAAACACTCTGAGAATCCGTAGTAATAATAACATTACACATAATACCAAGAAACTAAACAAACATGACACTTGGCAGCTATAAATGAGGAAAACCACATTACTAGAGTTATAACGAAATGTATTCATTCAAATAATATATTCATTAAAATATTGTTCAAGATTAAAAAAAAATTAGACTCAATTTTTGTTACGACATCGACATCTACGATTCTTGTCACCCGATTTACCCAGTGATGTGTCGAGTAACGAATTATCGATAATATCAAACGAGAGATGTCTCTCAAAAACGGTGAAGGAAAACATCTTGAGGAAACTGGCATGTCCCAGAATCAAAAATTTAAAGACGTGACATCTACCAACTCGCACTGGGCCCGCGTGGTAGATTACAGCCCCCTCCCTCTCAAAGAGAGGTGGCCTGTGTCCCAGCAGTGGGAACAAAAAGGCTGATTATGTGACTATATAAACGAGGGAGATCTCATCCCTCGATGAACAAACAACGGCGTCGACTTTGATTCAATTACTATCGACCAGGTGATGTCGACCAACGTCAGTTTAAATCCTCCCAAGAAGATAAATTAGAGCTCCATTTTCTTTCAGCTGACTGACTGGACAGGCCTATTTGATCTGTGTGGATTTCCCCTCAAAATACCATTTCAGACGACAATCTGCACGGTCTTCACAAGTTCTGACTAAGTTTATGTCTGGACATTAAGAGTCTGCGACCTCTGAGTTTGTCGACCAGAGGCGCAATTCTCGTAATTCACAGTCCGATCTGTCTCAATCTGTCAAAAATACTTCTAATTTCCCTATATTTTGACATTGATTGTCGCTGAAATTAAATTGTGACTAGATTTTGAATGTTTCTAATTACGGAAATTGGCTGATGATTGACGTATAAAACAAATGTTTGACGTGTTTGTACAGACGCCAGCACATCAAGCTACCCGAAACTGTCAAATTTTCCCAATCAACTTTGAACCTTACGCTTTAGCGATAAAGTAGAAAATCTAATAAAGAAATTGATATGCTGGCGTCTGTACAAACCTACATACAGAAATGATAAATGATTTCACTTCTGTAAGTAGTCATTTCACACATTATCATTTTAACTGTGCCAGAACAGAAAAACAAGATTTTCGCCAATAAAATACCTAGATGACGACACAAAGTGGCATGTGAAACATTTTGAGAACTTCAAACTTCAAGCCATAGTAATTTCTTTATTCAGGTTAGCCTACAATTGTTTACACGTCAAATTTCATTTAAAAGTACACGATATACATTTTTTACAAGTGCAACAATCACTTACAGACTTAACACCACATGCACTATTTTATTCATATTATACATTTTTACTTTTGCATTAAATTATACATTTTAAAATAAAGCATAAATCTTGCAATGTAACACACAAATCAACATTATCAAATTAAATTAAATATATTAAATTAATTGGTAATAAAATAACAGGTAAATAAATTAAATTAAATCATAATTTCCTAGAATCAGCATTAACTTTGACTAGTCCTCTCATCTCTCAAGCCACGGGGCTTGATATGTAATGGATGGTCACCCAGCCATATACGAACGTCGGCGAGCGTAACTTTACCTTCGTTCGACCCGTGCAGCTGTAATTAGTTAGCCACGAGCCCCTCTAGCAATATCCTAGTTCGTAATGAACATAAGGTCGTGTTTGCAACGATCCCCCCATTTCGACGAACATGCACAACTTAAGGCAATGACTACCAAAACTTTAATAACTGTATGCTGAAACATATCTGCGTGATACTCCTTAACGGAACCTCTTCAAATGAGTTTCCACCTTAATGCATTTCAAATAGGTTTAAACTTGAATGATCAGGTCCCGTCTGATTAAACTGAAGACTAGAACATAAAGATCGTCGTATCGTTTCATAGTGATTTCAGTTTCGTCCGTAATATTAGCTTTCTATTAAAGTTTTGGTGTACCTATGCGTATAGTTTCTTAGTTTGATATTTTTGATGAATATAAGCACTGAAGTTCTTCTCTTATGAGGCTTTAAAATGGAATAAGTTCTATGTATCAAAACTAGAACCTTTAAGTACTGCAAGATTCTTGGAAAAGAATGGAGTTCGTCAAGAAAGATTGCAATCCAATAGGTTGTTTGCTCATAACGAAAAACTGCAATCAACAAATCTAGGATATCAGAAGGCCAATTCCCGTAATAAAAACGTTCATTATTCGCAATCTTATTTCAACGACAATGAATGTCAAAAACTTGTCAAAAATGTATGGAAATTAGAGGTATTTTTGACAGATTGAGACTGAGGTCAGACTCTGAACATTCTTAGAATTACGAGAATAGCCCTTTTCTGATGATTCAACAGTAGCTCAGCGATATGTATACTAATGCTCGGTTCCTATAAACAAAAACGATGGTTTTGCTTACCAATAGTAGCATTTTCTTGTTGCCAAACTGGGAATATAAATAGTTCCGTAAGCTAATTGTACCTGTGATAGCTGCTTCCATAGTTATGGGTCTACTAGGGTTTACTATGCAAAGCTTTGAGGTCTTTGCTTTATTATTGGTAAAGATAAAAGAGTCTTAATTTTAACCTTTAACAGTCCGTATGTTATAGGAATCGGCCATTAGTCAACCTAAATCAATCTATGCTAATACATATTATAAAGAGATTTGAGTTTTTATTGTGTTTGTTACGCTCTCACGCTAAAACGGCAGGACGGATTTGGAGGAACCAGGTCAGGACCATGGTCAGGACCATGACCTGGATCTTAATCCACAAAAAGTATCCTATGTCCTAACATAGGATAATTTTTATCTCGATATATCGAGACTTATGCGGGTGAATCAGCGGGGTACAGCTAGTCATTCATTTATACCCCATTCGCAATAAGATTAGACATTGAAATAAATCTTTTTTACAGTCCGTTCAACCGATTTTGACTTCTATTGCGTTGGTGGCATGACAAATGGCAGCTGCAATAAACAGTTGGTATTATAATCACGTTTTTGCTTTTAATGCCGTCCTTATGCCTACGGAATAGAAGTAAAAATCGGTTGAACGGACTCTAAAAAGTTTTGTTTAAATGTCTAATCTTATTGTAAATGGAGTATAGGTCCTATGGCTGCTGTCTTGGATAAAGGACAAGCCAATTGATAGTTCAGTGTTGTCCAATATACGTTTCGACATAACCAAATGTCTGCTGGTGTATTCTGTAAAAATCTAGGTAAAGTGATTTAGAAGTAATCTGTTATTCCACCTCGGATTGACACTATTGACAACTTACTTAGATAGATTGATAAAAAGTTTTATTCAGTGCAACAAAAGACACAATACAGGTATCAACAACATCAAAAAAGGTGAAAAAAAAAATAACAAAGATCAAAAATATAAATTGACTCATAGACACCTAGCTCATAAACATCTATAACGGTCGATCACTAACTGAGCGGTGTGTGTCTCATGGTTGCACCAAATAGGAGTTCAGCTCAGGATATGCCAGGTACAATACCTGACGCTGGTATTCTGCTGCATCCCGTTAGTGACACACGGATGTCGAGAAGATACATCTGAGTTTCAACAAAATGGTACCTACATAGTGCGGCGCGTATATTATAAAGGCGGTAAGTACCCACAGTTGACTTGCTTTTAAAACCGACAGAAAGAAAGATGCTGAAATTTACTTCAAGCTCCCTTACAGACTTTTATAGAATATACCAGCTAATAACTTATTTGATTAACTTAACATTAAGCTATTAAGCTAAGCTATAAGAGCACTACAGCTGACATAAGATTTGACATCTAATTTACCAACTCGATTAATTCATCTACAAGCCTGTAATTACCCCATTGCAGGGGCACTGATGTTAATCCATAATTTCACCCTTCAAAGTCCTCATTAACTAAAATGTCCTAACCTCGCTCTATAAAGGTTAGTCGCGCACCCGACCGTGTAATAACAAGAGTGGGTCTGGAGGTTAAGTTAGGTAAGTTCACGTAGTTAGGCGATTCCCAGTAGCTAAACAGCTTTATGTGACAATGACAGCTGAATTTCCCAAATCCTCACGTTCAAATGTACATATGTAAATATGTAAATAGAATGGAATATTCTTTATTATGTACAGACGCCAGCACATCAAGCTACCCGAAACTGTCAAATTTTCCCAATCAACTTTGAACCTTATACTTTAGCAAAAAAGTTGAAAATCTATTAAAGAAATTTGACAAATTGTAGTAGCTTGATGTGTTGGCGTCTGTACATCATAAATATCTATATCTAAAATTCAAAGTCCTGACTGACTGATATATCAACGCACAGCCTAAACCGCTGGTCCTAGAGCCATGAAATTTGGAGGGTGTGTTCTTTGTGAAGAGTGGGTATCCACTAATATTCGAAATTCCACCTCTAAGAGGGTGAATGGGGGGAGGGTGCAATTTCACGCGGACGAAGTCGCGCGCAGAAGCTAGTTACAGATATAAGTGTAGAAATTTTACTTACTATGACACAATGGGCGGTCTTATACGGTGTGACCTCTTCTTTAGTGTCATAAAGGTTATCTTCATAATCCGCGATATTTTCAATACAAGGAATCGACTCTTATGTTTGGAGACAATAAAATCTTTATCTATGAAAGGTCATTGCTGTAGAATTCATTGATTTGCGTAATATTTATAATTAAAATGTAGGTTTTTAACGTAATTAATAAGTATGGTGTGAGTACGTTGAAAGATGCGTCATCTCGAAGTAGATAAGGTGACCCCAAAAACAAACATTATTATACCTACTTTTTCTTTAAGGTGATACCTACCGGGGGTTACCTACTTCGATATTCGAAGATATTTGCTGCGAACCCTTCATCGCGGTGGATATGATGATATCCAAGTAAAGATTATAGCGATCGATTTCTTTTTTTTTTCATCAATCCGTGTATGTTTCCATGTTGCGATACTAGATGGCGCTGGTAGTAATGAGAGATGATTTTAATATCATCACCTCCACTGCTTACATTTAATCCCAAGTCTTTTGTTTTAGAGCTGATGCTGCTTCATCATAATCAGCCTATAATGTTCCCACTGCTGGGACACAAGCCTCCTCTCGGCGAGAGGGAGTGGGCCGTAATCCACCACGCGGGCCCAGTGCGTGCTGCTTAGTTGATACAATATTAAAAATAACCATTTTGATTGACTAAATCAAATCCATACTAATATTATAAATCCGAAAATAACTCTCTATGTCTGTCTCTTTAAATTACGCCTAAATTACTAGACGGATCGTTTTGAAATTAAGAAAATAGGTGCCCTGCGACCTGGAAAAGGACAGATAAAAATAAAACCCAAAAAATCCTCTTTGCAATCCCAATTAACAGATTCGTTTTAAATCGAAAGCTCTCTTAAATGTCTTTGAAAACTCTGACCTCATATTCACGGAGTTCACTTAACGGAAATAATTAAATTATTACTGCTCTAATTCGAACTAAAAGTAATATGGAATCACTCGTGTTAACTAGGTCTTAATATAACATAGAAATGTGTATGTGTGTGTGTGTGTTTTTTATCATCAATGCGTGTATGTTTCCATGTTACGATAATAGATGGCGCTGGTAGCGAGAGATGATTTTAATATCAACACCTCCACTGCTTACATTTAGTCCCAAGTCTTTAGTTTTAGAGCTAATGCTGCTTCATCATAATCAGTGTGTGTGTGTGTGTGTATTTTAATGTTTTTAAGCTTGCGTAGAGGATAGTTTTACCATCTTACGAAAGTTAAATCGCAATCGGATAAATATTATCATAAAAACATTTTTATATAAACCTATCTGTCTATATACTAATCTTCTACACTTACCAATAATAAAGCTGAAGAGTTTGTTTGTTTGTTTGAACGCGCTAATATCTGGAACTACCAGTCGAATTTGAAAATTATTTTTGCATTTTTTTCCTTTTCTTTTTGCCCAATTTCTGAGTAAGACTAAGGCTATTTAACATCGCGCCCCCCTAGGAGCCGAGCAAAAAGTCAGAAAGAACTCTAAGCGAAAAGTAATTAATTTAAAAAAAATAGAAAGAAAGAAAAAGTATTTATTGCGACTCGTACAGGAAGAAATACTCGCGCGGACGATGCGATGCCACGCGGTGGGTCGGGGGCCGAAATTTTACGCCAACGAAGTCGCGGGCAGGGGTTAGTTATATAGATAGATGTAGGACCGGGAGGAAATGCGGTCGGAGAGACTTTCGAAAAAGTCGTAATTCGAGATTTGGCTCTCGCCTATTTCCTCCTCCAATATTGGACCAATTTGAAAGATATTTCATAAACTGAATGAGAAGGATATATACTGTGTCTCAATGTTTTTCTTTTTTCATTAATAGTTGTCAAATTTGTACACTAGGCCTCTGTTGACAGCGGTTTAAATCGGCATTTTTTGAGGGTTCTAGTGCTTATAAAAATAATGTATCATCAAAAAGGAAGACATATGGACATACAAGTAGTTAATATTTATTATTGTGTAAAAAACCATTGCTTTATGGTCATTAACCAGAAAGAAAACAGGCGAGAGCGTTTTGTATGGAGATACGACCACCCGCATTTCCCCTTAAGAAGTGACCATCTAGTACTTGCAAGTAAGTATGCACTGGGGTAAGTCTGTAAGCCATTTCTTGCAAAAGTTTTCTTGCTTAAGATAATGCAGCCAAGATACTTTTTAGCCGTTGTAATGTGAATCAAATGTTAGAATTCAAAATCCAACATTGAATCGTTAAAGGCTCTTGCGGTGCCTTTGTTTCGCTCGCGATTTTATCGCGTGTCGCGCCTGTTTGAAAGAGCACTAATTTCGAGTGAACCTTTGGGATTGCCGGACTTCGGCTTACTGCCGTGTGTTGTACAGAAATTTAAAAGAACCTTTTTCTTCAAATAATCCCACGTAACTGATTAGGTACGTTGAATTATTTGAAGCAGCACTTTCTATAAAACCCTATAAGAGTAAAGACGGCTTTTCTGTGATCTAGTAAAGTCTTTTGTAAGAATGTTAAATCTTTTCCTTATCAGCTTAGCCTTTTATCAGCAATTAACTCAAATCGACCTGCAATCTAAGCAGAAATTTGCTAATCAGTTTTTCCTGAGATCGACTGCCATCAATGGGGTAATTGCGTAACACACTTTCAGTGGCTTCCATTTTGACAGTTCAACAAGATTCATTGCGTTTTTGCGTTGCTGAGCAGACAAATTTTTCTATCATATGAGGCAATGGACTAGCAAAATGTTTCAGATTGAGACTGATATTACTTATAATCAGCCATATTGTTCCCACTGTTGGGGTAAAGTCCTCCTCTTTCTGTGAGAGGGAGTGGGCTTTAATCCACCACGCGGGCCCAGTGTGGGTTGGTGGAGATTAATGTTGTATTGCTGATTTAGGGTGCAGGTAACTTCGGAACAAATTTATAAAAGCAACAGCAAATAAAACGCAAAGCACTCATTAACCTATTTCATAAAATAATATATTACTTAAATAAAACAAAACAAAATCACATGTTGATAAACTTATCATCTTTAACATCGCTACTGGCTAGATACGTGTCCAGCCATGCCTCAATCACTGGCAGGTTTTGTGCAGACCATTCGGCCTCTACCCTGATGTTCCTCATAGACTTCTCTATGATGTGCTCAGCAGAACCGAACTGTCCTTGATGACTGACGTACAGCTGTGTTACAAGTTCCAGACCTTCTTCTGTTTTGAATTGAGATGTGGCTGAGGTGATGAGATTGTCCCAGAGGTTCGTTCTGCTTGAGTACCTGAGGAATATATTGAAATGTTATAGTTTTAAACTTTAAATGATTTTATTTTTGTAAGTAGGTTTGTACAAACACTTTTACACGTCAATCATGTTTTTTTTTTAAAGTAGATGCGGTCGGTTTATATTATCTTCATAGCGTGTTTTTGCTGCCGCTTATACAGGGTCAAATAAAATTAGCTAGCGAAACTCCACAGACGTGATAGATACCTATCAATATCAAAACACGTTAAAACAAAAAAGAAATGAAACTACAATACCAGCGGTCATTGATCCCAAAAATTAAGTTCATCAAATTCATTCCTTTTTTGTTTTATCTTGTTGAGATAGCGACACCCATTACGTCTGCGACGTTTCGCTAGCTAATTTCATGTGACCCTGTATATCATTATTTTTCTATCGTATTGGCACGAATAGATGTCTTGGAAAAAATATTTGCACGTCAGCAAAATGATAGCGGGGCTGATTGCCTAAGGTTCGTTGGATTTATATTTCAGCATCACTACTCGTGAAGGTTATTTTAATGCATTCGAAGAAGCCATTGACTAGGTATCGTGAGGTTATCATGAGAGCCAATGGATCAACTATGAAAAGACAAGAGGCAAAAGCTATTATCATATCAAATCAAATGTAATTTGTTCAAATTAGGCTGAGAATCAGCACTTTTCGAATGTCAAAATTACATAAAAAAACTGTCCCCAAAACGCACGCTTTTCAACACTTCCTAGTGGTTTAGCTGAGAAGAAGTGGCGCAACAAACTTCCCAGCAGTACAGCACTGTTCAGTCACAAAAACTTGATTCGATACAATAATAGGTATCCAAAGTAATGAATAAAATCAAGGGTTAATCAAGGCAAACAGAAGATATGGCATACATTTTTACATTAAACTTCAATTTGTAGCGCAAACTGACTTAACAAACCCGCAAAACTTCCACACAAGTTCACTTTGTTTTGACTCGCGCATCCGAGCTAAATTATCCAGACAGGGCTAGACACAAATGAGGAAAATTGGCGGCTGTGGTGCATCGCCATTAAGCTGGCAACCTCTCTCTACCTGTGCACTCCGCTGCTAAACCCTTTGAGTGATGCAAACGCGATTATAGGGAAGCTGCGGCCATAGGAGATAGGCGGAAGCGACGCGATCAGGATAGATAGACAGGTAGAATGAACACTCTATTTTGTCTCTCATTTCAGCTGAAAGACGCCAAGCACTACTTCGATCGGTTCTGTGCTTTTCGCATCCAACAGGTTCCTGCGGCCTTCACAAGGTCGTCGGTCCATCTTGTGGGAGGCCTTCCAACGCTACGTCTTCCGGTACGCGGTCGCCACTCCAGAACCTTTCGGCCCCATGGGCCATCTGTGTTGCGAGCAATGTCCTCTGCCACCCCAGCTGGGCAGCGTTCAGGAAGCTTCGCAATATCTTCTCATCGCACATACCGCAATGTCTCAAGACGAAAGTCTTTGACCAGTGCATGTTGCCAGTGATGAAATATGGCACTGAAACGTGGTCGCTCACAATGGGCCTTATTAGAAGGCTGAAAGTCACCCAAAGGGCAATGGAGAGGGCTATGCTTGGGGTTTCCCTGCGTAATCGAATCAGAAATAAGGAGATCCGCAGGAGAACCAAGAAGAAGTGCTAAACTTAAGTGGCCTTATTATGTGCACCATAGAAATTACAGACAAATGTAGAAATTTTACAAGGGGTCACACAAAGGGCGGATTTATCGCTAAAAGCCATGATAAAAGTGATCCTTTAAAGACAACCTTTGGATAAATTAAGACAGAAGGAGTGACAATACTGATGGTAGTCTGTGGTGTACCATTTAAAGAGAGTTCATCATATAAGGATAGCTCGATCGTATGATCAGTGTGGTTAATAATGAATGTAATAACTATATCCGTATTTATCCAAAAACTCCAAAAATAAACATCGAAGACTTAAATCACTTACTTTTCTTTCAACACATCCCAATTGTTGCAGAGGAAGTTGAACAATGTAGTGTACCCTGTCGCGGACCCCGTCAGCATACTGAATATGAGGAACGCATCCGTCTCCGTGAAATTCGCGTGACCCTGCAGCAGCGTAATATTCAGGAGCCGGTTAATCTTTTCCTCAGACTCTGGGCATCCAGCCAAGGTCTTCAGGAGGTACGTCCTCTCACTCTGTTTCCGTGACGGAGGGAAGTTTATAACCCTCTGCAGCCCGAATTCCCATTCCTTCATCGTACCCCATTTGAAGACGGGACAGATGCACTGGTTTGACAAGCTGGAAGGAAAACAGGTTTAGTTATTATTTTGCAAAGACGGTGATACTGACGTGGAGGAGTCGAAGGCGTAGTAAACTATTTGGCTTCTGTGCTACGAATCATGTGTTCGATTTACGCACAAAACAAAATAACGGGTGTAAGTATTTGTGCATGTGAGAGTTTTTACTATAAACGCAATGCGTCAATTTCCCATTGTATAGCATAAACAGCAAACAATGTTCCTGCTGGGACACAGGCCTCCTCGCTTCGAGAGGTAGTTAGCTGTAATCTACCTTGCAGGTGGTTACAGGTTGGTAGACGTCACATGGTCTAGGACATGCCGGTCATCTCACGATGTTTTCCTTCACCGTTTTGAGAGCAGTAGTTATGAAATTATTTACACAAAGTAAAGCATCTGTCTGGGTTCAAACCCACGACCTACGACTCGTAAGTCGGGGCCGTTACCACTGAGCCACCTCATTCCATTGTTTAATTTAATCAATTTAACAATGATGGACTCTCAAATTATTAACAACAGGCTATCATACTGAAAATCAACGATATATATCTCGGAAACAATTTATCTTGTTGCGTAAGACAATACGAAACGGTTTTCATAACAAAATGTGGTCTATTTACCGCGAACATACCACCACTTTAAAATAACGTGTATCTTAACAATTTAACATACATAGCTATATTATTTGTAAGCAGAGCCGACTAACCTATTATGTCAAGCGTTCACAAAACATAGTCAACGAACAATCAATCAGATGACAGTACAAGTACAATGGAGGCAGACGCCATTTTGTGTCTCATTGAGCACATAGTTCCTTAACATGACGATGTTCATATGTTTTGTTAAGTCCACTGTGTAATGAGTTAGCAGGAATACAGTTACATGGGTAATAACAAAAAGAGTCTGATAAATTATTTTGGAAAATGGATGTCTGTGAATCAGCTGAGTGATTGACATCCCACTTTGAACACACACACACACACTGCACTTTTAAATGATTTCGTCTTCTTCGTTTTGGAGATCAGGTATGTATTACTGACAGAAAATGCTCTGGTTTCGGAGTTATTTGTACAGCCAGAGAAATGGATTACTTAGCATACTATCAACTTAAATAAATTGTCATATCAAATCACAACTACACAATGTCAACATAATATGGCAAAGTCACATAGTGTGTGCATGTGGTATATAAAAATTTTTAGTGCCCTACTCAAGGATTTCACCTACATTTACATTATCAGCCTCTAATGTTCCCACAGCTGGGATACATCACACAGACCTCCACTCTGTGAGAGGGAGTTGAAAAATATAATCTACCACGCGCCCAGTGTGGGTTGGTAGATGTAACATGTCTTTGAATTTTTGTTTCTAGTACATGCCGGTTTCCTCACGATGTTTTCCTTCACCGTTTTGAGAGCAGTTATGATGAAATTATTTACACAAAGTAAAGCGCCCGGCTGGATTCGAACCTACGACAAAAAACTCGTAAATAAGAGTCGTTAGCATTGGACTACCACTGCTATCCACAAAAGATGTTAATTAAAAAACACGAAACCATTCACAACGTGACAATGAATTCAGATCACTGCACACTATTTGTCTCTCTTAGTAAAAAGTTCAATGAATACATAAAAAACCAGAGGCTTATAAAACGTAATACACAAAATCATATGCGTCATGGAATTCAAAAAGAAATCTATTTCGGCTTTCATCTCTTTTTGCGGATGTGGGTCGAAAGGGTCCCACTTCAAATGCTCTGCTGGTCACATGTTCAAAGTTAATTGAGTTAAATATTTGTAACCCACAAAAGTACAGTTAACGGAAATGATTTACTCGATTTTTTGCTTTGTAAATTCCCCTCCTACACTGATTTTGCCTTATAAACTGTAGGTATTTATGATACAAATAATAAATTAAGTTTATTTGCGTTTTGTTTCTAGGCAACAGTTTTCTCAAGTACAGCAAAACATTTTAAATTCCCCTCCTACACTTATTTTAAAATAAGGATCGCCTTATGAACTGTAGGTATTTTCGATACAAAAATAAATCAGGTTTATTTACGTTTCGCTTTTAGGCAATAATTTTCTCAAGTACATCAAAACATTTTGACACTATCTACCTCCAGACAGAACGCCATCTGCTACGATCCTTACTTACTTACTCCTTTTGCTTCGTTTACGTTCACACACCTTTATTTTTTTGTTGTCGGGGGGAAACCTTCAAAAGGCACCCGACCTCCGGGGAGGGAGGTTGGGGAGTATGGGATTTTTACCACACTAAAACTGCCCCGGTGATCAGCATCAGCACATAGGGGTGGTCCCGGTTCCTCTTAAAAGACCAATTCCGGAACCCCCCCGTGCAACGCCTGTAAGGCACATCCCTGGGGAGACTGTAAAGGCCTCCCCTGAGCCTCGCTATGCACGGCAGCACGTGATCACTGTGCCACCGTCTTCCCTGGGATCACTTGGTGGGCGGACGGAGTCCCCATTCTGTGCGCCCGCGACCCCAAAGGTCCCCCTACCTTGTTAGTAAGCGGGTTTCGGCGTACCAACAAGGTAGTTACGTTCATACACCTAGTCACACACACACACGCACGCCGGTTGCGATCTGATCTTTCTAAAGAACATCACTAATAAGGTGACTATATTTTCTCCTAAGGCGACCCCTCCCGGCGCTACCACTCACACCTGCCTCCTACCTCCTGTTATCCTTAGTTATCATAATCTGTATAGACTTTTTTTTATGTAAGTATATTCGGGCATAACTTAATTTCGAAAGTCGGTGTCTAAAAACGAAAATGCAGAACGAACGACACCGACTTCCGAAATTAAAGTTATTTTTCACTTTGTAGTGTTTTTTTTTTTTGAAAGTCGGTTGTTTTTTTTTTGTATAAAAGTTTTTATCGAAATTTTACTCCTAAGAGGGTGAACGGGGGGAGGGTGACATTTCGCGTGGATGAAGTCGCGGGCAGAAGCTAGTTATTCAATATCACAAGTCGCAATATACACGTTATCACTGATCTCTGATATAATACAATGTTTGGCAGTGATGGCTCAGTGGCAACGGTATACAACCCGAACTAGGGCCGCGTGGGGGATTACCGGGCCACTCCCCTCACCGAGTCGTGTGTCCCAACAGTGGGAACATTATAGGCTAATTATGTGTATACGGTTCTTATGACATAACATGCAAAACAAACACATTTTCTTTCTTTCTTCATTCTTTCTGTTCCAAATTATTAAAAACAAAAATCTCCACATAATATCAAAATAAATGTGAACGTATATTTTTTTTAACAACTCAATCAGTTGCCGCGTCTCCAGGGGCCTATTTTGACACGGTCCTCGCACAAACTTTGCCAATTAATTATTTCCCAACATTTTCCATGAATTCCACGATTTTTTGTGTTGAATTTCTAATTCTGTATTGTTCTGAATTTCGAAAGAAAACTTCGTCATTTCTGGGAATTGGATAAATGAGACTATTACTGCGGCTGAAAAGCCGAAACAATTTTTTAAAGTGTGTCGTCCCAATCACTGGCGAACCATCACAAGAGAGACTGAAGCTGTGACGAGATAGTGCTTCCTTACCTAAACCATTCGTCCCACCCGCTGAAGTCCTCCCACCTGGACATGAGTTACCTTGGGTAACCTGGAAGTCTTTAAACAGACTCCGGACCCAGGTTAGCCGAAGCAAGGAACACCTGTTCAGGTGGAGATTCATAGACGACTCCGCCTTGGAGTGCAAATGTGGTGCTGTTCCACAAACGACGTATCGTGTCCTGTCAGCTGCACGTTACAGGAACTGGTGGACGCTGGCGATGGTGCCAAACAAGTAGCCGCATTCTGGGCCGAGTCCATTAGATTGCTATCGACACACTAAGAAGAAGACTGTGGCCTTAGGGGGAGCTGACACCGTGACGCGACAGTACGACGCGACTCTAGTAGAACAATTTTTATTAACATTTTTCCTCTTCAACTACCTTATGCCACTGCATTTTGTGACGTAAATGAAAATACTCTAAGGGACTAGAAACATTACCAACCTACAACTATACCCTTAGCCACTTATCAAAACCCTTTGATTCTAAACGGACATGGCAGCAGCGTCAAGCGCGTCGCATTCCAATACAAAAAAGCGCTGCCCAATCCGCCTGCAGCATGAGATGGTGCACACAAAACATAAACATAAGAAAGAGTTGTAGGAGGATTTTTCCGGTGCGCCCGCCAAAATATCCGGCTGCCTTTAATCAGCAGTAGAACCAGCATAAACAGTCAAACTCCACAATTTTAAAGCTGCAAATGAAATATGGCATACTTACGGATTCCCTTCATCCGGGTTCTTAGCTTGCATCCACTTGCTGAACTGATCCTGTGCATCCCTGATGCAGGGCTTGTAACCAGCTTGGCAGAGGAATGTCTTGGTTAATGACCTGAGGTTCTTGCGCCAAGGTTCCTCGTCTTCCTTCTCATCTTTAGCTAACTCCTCGTAGAGAGGACTGAGGAGTACTCTGACGTAGGCCTGGAAATTATTTTAAGTAGGTAAGCGAAATAATTGCTAGAGATATTGGGAAGAAATATTCACTAGATCCATAGATGTAAGAATTAATTAGGTTTAAGGAAAATGTAATTTAAAGGAAAAATAATCGTGTATTAGAATGTTCAAATGGAAACTGTTAGACAAACAAAAGAAAAGCGTCCAAAAAGTTTTTACAAAAGAATAATCAATCAATAAAAAAGTGTTATTGAAAACTAGAGTTCATTTTAATATTACCTGGAACTTCCCATGCAGACACTGACAGATATGTCTACCAAGATGATCGATCATGGTAAACACGGGATCCCAAACGAGATGGTGCCTCTCATTCTTCAAGAACAGTGTCATATTGAAGGCAGTTACGAAGGACAGCTCTCCAGCATAAGCCAGGTTCCATGCATCATGGAGTAGTTTCGCCCTGGTCAGTTCTGGTATTATCGTCCTCTGCTCACTTTGAAGGAAGTTTGAAAGGAGGTTCCAGTTGTCTTGGTCGTAGTTGACGGGGTACGGCGCTGAAACAATTTGAAATTAGAATTATTTTGGTTCTTTTGTCATTTTCATCTTCTGGTCAGAATGATTGGTTCTTTTCTCATCTTTATCTATTTCGCATGATGTGCCTGGCTTGGGCCCTAATTAGATGAAAAACCCAATAACACTTTGGCCGACCCGGGATCCGAACCCAGGACCGAACCCAGGACCATTGCTCAGCAGTAGTGCTTACGTCTACTAAACCAACGACGCAGTCAAAATCTCAAACAGTATAACGTCGCCTTAGAGTGAAAACCTCGGGAATGTAAGTGGCATTTTATGTATTTCAGACAATCTTATAATATCGAACAGTTCTGGATATAAAAGCGGGTTAAATTTCCATATTTATTAATAAGAATACAGGACCTCCTTTTTGGAAAACGGTAAAAAAAAACACAGAAGACGCCGTAGAAAAATTTTACACCACACAGTTCTTTCTTCCTCTTGAAAAGTTACTTCTTTTACACTTACGAGGTTTTCACTCTAAAGCGTCGATAAATATTATACAGAACCTTCCACCCGAAACATTATTCAAAAAAAAAAAATATTATACAGAACCTTCCACCCGAAACATTATTCCTTCAATATTCAAAGCGCATTGAACCGTCTTCATTGAGCAAGAGGTGAAATTAAGTCGAGATCCCATCAAAAGTCAAGATTACAGTAGGTACAAAGATATAAAGATATGCTAATAATGACCATTTCTCTATTCCGTTTTGAACAAAGAACCTGAGAGAAATAATTATATTAAAGTGACTCCCAGTATCGACTGAAGTGCGTCTATAATTCTGTTTCGAAATTAAATGGAGGCTGTTTACTATTGTATTTAGAAGATGCTTTGATATTTTCTTTCAGTAGTAAATAATGGTGTTTCGTAACTGCTCGTTCAAACTTAAATATTAGAATCATCTACCCGACGAAGAAGAAGAATTGTTAATGACTGTGAAACGAGATAAATATTGTGTCAAAAAGGGTTTTAGCGGAATCTCTCGGAAAAACGACTGTGCACTGAAAGAAATAAGCAGTGAATAATACTGAAAAAAACTTGATCTGAACTGCTTGTTTAAAACAGTTCCATAAAAGCCAAAAAACAGTATTTTTTACTGATCCGAAAACAGTTACAAGCTTGAGGCAAAATTTTACCGTCATGACAGTAAACTTTAACGTTTTATGTAGCTAAAATGTCACAAAATTAACTGTTTTATTCATTTGGTGATATCGTTCAAACCATTGAAATTTACTTACATTACAGTATTGGTGGTTTTCCTGTTTTTTTTGTTTTTTGTTTTTTTCAGTAAATAGTATGTATGTTCAATCATTAAAAGATACTGTTTTGTGTTTTACTGTTTTACAAACATTTCTTCTTACTGTATAAAGTAAGTCTTAATGAAATCACTTTAATGTGGTGTTGTGAGAATTTATTTTTACAGTGTGATACACAGACAGTCCGCCCCCATTATACTTGTGGTACACAAGGATACATTTCGATTTCCTAAGTAGGGTACCCAAAAAACTAAAATGGCTTGTTAATCGTATACAACAATACCATGACCACATAAAAAGGCCATCGGGACAATTGCGTAACACATTATCAGTCGGAATCGGTTTCATTTTGACAATTCAACAACATTCATTGCGTTATTTACATGTCGAGCAGACAAATTTTTCGAACTCATGAAGCAATGTATTAGCAATTTGTTTCAAAAAGATTCATATTCCGATTGATAGTGTGTTACGCCATTAGGGTGCAGGATATTAACGTTACCAGCTAGGTAAAGACGCCAGCACACCAAGTTACTACAATTTCTTTAATAGATTTTCAACTTTATCGCTAAAGCATAAGGTTCAAAGTTGATTGGGAAAATTGTACAGATTCGGGTAGCTTGATGTGCTGGCGTCTGTACATTTGGGTACTAGTTATACAGTTATTCCTAGCAACTAGCTTATTCAGCTGATTCTATAGCAACAGTATCTATTACTTTATCTTATAAGGTAATAATGTTTCTACGAATATCTTACTGTAGGATGCTAACTCCCACTTACCAATCTCCTCAGGGTTGATAATCAAAAACTTGTCCTTATCAGGCACGTCGCTGATCACCAACGCTGACTTTTCCTTCATCCATGCTGGTGGGACGGTCTTCTTCGCTTTCAAGTTGCATTCCCGAGTGACCACCACGGGTAACCACCAGGACATCGTATCGGCTTCAGGAACATCGTGGGGTCTTTCACGGAGGTACACTTTCTGTGAAATATTAGAAACTATGGGTTTGACCATTGCTCTATAACGTTGAAAGAAAAGATCGTGAGAAAACCGATATTATCCTCTAACAAATTTTACACCAATTTATAATATATTTTTTAAGTTCACTCAAACAGCTTCAAACGATACAAGTAACGCCATCTATCGCCTCACGGCGGAACTACTGAAGCAAGGCGAAAACGCGTCTAGGCGTCACTTCTATTTTAGCTGGAGGTTCGCATTTACACCTAGTTTCAGTATGATCCTATTTATATCATGTTTGAATATGACATGGCTTTTCTGTTGTTGATATCGGGTTTGTCAAACTAGTTTCTTACATAATATTCGGAGTTCGAACCCATAATTTATTTATGAGGTGAATTAGCTGAACACATAAGTAGGTATAAAATCGGTCTCTAAGGTCTCAAAAGCAAAAAAAAAACAAAAGAACTTCTCACCTGGGTAACAACAGCTGTATTATTCTCATAGTGTCTCAACACATTGACAAGAGGTAGCCTGTCCTTATCAATCCAGCTCTTAGCCACAGTCTTGATGTCAACCCAGTCTGGAATCTTAGAGTCTTGTTGAGCGGCCGTGTTCAGAGCATTCCAGATGTCATTGCCCGAGAAGGTTTTGAATTTGCTGTAGGAAAATAAGATATAAAGAATATTTGTAAGTAGGTTTTCAATTAAATCGTGTAAAGTCTCCGTCACGAGAAGCTATAAATTTCGTTAATAATTTAATCAACAACAAATATGTAATCCCAAATTCAATCAACTCAAAGTAACATACGTGTACTACGAAATTTGTTACGTCATTTGTTCGGGTTATATTTTAGCGATATAAAGCGCTGTCGTCTAATGTTTTGTGCTACTGGAACGTGTCTGACTCATGGATCGTAAACATTTTGGCCGCCATTTTGAAGTGAGTTCACACTGACGCTGTCAATGCTGCAGAATGCAGATTCAGAATACTAGAAATCGTCTGAAGACAATAATTAGATGTATGTGTTAACATAATTAAATCCCTATATAAAAATAAAAATCATTACAAAACTGTTTTCTTTTATTTGATCCAAAGGTTGCGAACCACTTGTAGGTAGTCCACTGCTGGACATAGGCCTCTGCCACACGGCATTTAACTTGATCCTCGGCTACTCTCAATCAGCATGTTACCCGAAAACCCTTCAAAGATCGTCCCTCCTCTACCTGAAGCCTAAAGGCGTACCTCCCTGGATACGAGAAGTGGAGAACCAGTCGTTCAGGCGGTGCTTGGCCTATGAACAGCAGTGAACATCTTTCGGCTGAATGATTATAATAGTTACCGTGACTCCAAGAAAATCCTGAGCCCTTTCTTGAAGGTCTCCTCTCCCAGTGTGTAGTTGAACATGCGGAACAGCAGCTCGATCTTGGTGCAAGCCGTCTCCTGCTTCATGCCAGTGATGCGAGAGTGGGGGTAGCGCTTGCTGAACTCGTAGTACAAGGAGTACAGGACTGTGAGCGGCCATTTTCCTTCCATTTCAGAGCCGTTGTTAATCTGTTTGGAGAATATTCATAAAATTTGTTTTTTTTTTCAATAGTAGTTAAGTGCACTGGTATGCAGCATACTTTTGCAGTCTCGGATTAAACATGCTATAAACAGACAGATATTCCGTGGTGGGATGATTTGAAGGTCAGGTAGTGGTTTATCAATATATTGTTAGCTACTACTTCGCCATATATGTATAAACCTGAAATATCTTAGGATAAGATACAGAGACAAAACTTAGCGTTAACGTATGGTTCAATCTAGTCTGTCAAAATCAGTACATTTTGAGCGTGATTTTGATTAGATCGAAGCGTTACTTTCGTCTCTGAATCTTACCCCCCCTAGAGTAGCTATAACGGAAAAATACTTTCGATTTATGTTTAGGTACCTTGAAAGCAGTAGCTGCAGCAATGTACCCAACGAGAGCCTTATTTAGATGAGCATCGGTCCACCAAGCAGGTGTAGTCAGTGCTCCGAGCCACTGGTAAGACAACTCCTGGGCGAGCTGAATGTAGCCACGACTGCTAAGGTCACTCTCCCTGAAAACAAGCGGGATAGAAACATCTTGCCTACCCTTTCTTTTTTCGTTCACCTACTTAAGGAAATCTTTTCTCTGAATATAACAGTCATAGAAAAGAACAGGGTTGACACACACACATGTAGGTACATTTTGGTAGGCAACCGAGGTACAAAATTTTGCATTATTATCGATTTCTTCAAATTAGTAGTTTAGGATTCAAAAGAGCCCGTAAGCTGTATGATAAGCATTAGTAAGAAAATTGAGGTGAAGGGCCATCTGTTGGCAATGAATTATGTGGCAGTTTGCGATAAAAATACATGCATTTTGCGGTACACTTTACACGTTCATCATTAATTGTTATTCGATTTTCAAAAGACCTCAGTAGCAGCGTTTGCAATAATTATCGCACTTATTTTTATCCACCAACCCGCACTAGGCGTGGTGGATTATGGCCCGTTCCCTTTCACAGAAAGAGGAGGTTTATGTCCCAGCTGTGGGAACATTATCTAAGTCTGATTGTGTTGTTCGCACTGATAGAAAACTTCAAAAATATTCAGCTCCATTTCTACAAACTCTCTTATTACTAAACAATGCTAACAGTACCAAGGTACATCATGCTTGTTATGTGAGATTGGTTCGGTCTTGTTTTAATGAAATAAAGCAATCATCTGCCTAGCCTTTTGTCGGTTGACTTCCAGTCTAACCGGATGCAGCTGAATACCAGTATTATACAAGGAGCGACTGCCTATCTGACCTCCACAACCCAGTTACTGGGTAATACGATACCCCTTGGTGAGACTGGTTGTTAGACTTTCGGGCTTCTGACTACTTCCGAAAGTAGTTACGGGACTGTCTACGAAAGATCTACGAATGTAAAGTGCTTTCTGAGACATGGAGTGGTCTCGGTATGTAAAGGTGGTCACCCATCCACAGATCAACCGCGGCAAGCGTAGCTTAACCTGATTGATCGAGCTGTGCAGCTGTTATTATTTAGCCACGGGCCCCCCTAATTAAATAAAGCAATATCTACTTATAAAAGAGTTGCGCATTGTGCTGTATGTAAGGATGTAGCCAGTGGCGGTCTGTAGTTTCTGTCTACACCCCCATGGGAAGAAAGCGTGAGGTTATGTATGTATGTGTACTAAAAGAAATCTTGCTGAATATTTTTAAAGCGTAATCTATACTAATAATAGAGCGAAAGAATTTGTTTTTTTTTTTTTAATAGCTCGGTCAGCAAAACAAACAATTCTCTGGAACTTTCCAGTCAGATTTCAATTTTTTTTTATTGCATTTGGTAACCCAAATCTTCTGAGGAGGCCTATAGGCTACTTAACATCACGCTACGACCCTTGGGAGCTGAACAAAAAGAAAAAATGTTAAAAAGAGCACTTACCGAAAACGAGGTAATAGCGCGTGCGGACGATGCGACGGAATGGGTCGGGGGACCAACAAATTTCATTTTAATTTCAAGTCGCGAGCAGAAGCTGTCCTGCATGTCGATTCTGTAAAAATCTCACCGTGAATACTTGCGTGGAGTGAGCTGTCAGTGTCATCCTACTGATGCTAGGGATTGACCAAGCAAACATTTACAATCATAAAAGAGATTTTAATATTATTTTTAATGCTAATTTCCTATTGATATTTTTATATAATTCAAAGCTAGTATTTTAGTGTTCAAAACATTAATATTTTGTGGGGTTTTACTTACAATAAAATAGCTAAACAGAATCTCAACCTTGTTTTTTTTTTTCTTTTTTCCCTAGACTAGTAAGTCCTTATATAGCCAGACAGCGCCAGCGCCTAACGCGCTTGCGCGGCGTGAAATATGGCTCATTCCGAATTAAGTCATCATCGCTCACATGAATAATTTGCTTTCCGATTTAGATAAATCACCACTATGGCAGCTGAGAGTCAGTAATATACCTATTCACTTGAATAGTTACTCATGGTTGGATTATAGTATTTATTTGTGTATACACCACGAATTTCTTCTTCTTTGGTAAGGTGGCGACTGTAGCCAGAAGCACAATTTCGAAAATGCCACGTTAGTTTAAAGATCGGTGATAATTATTAATTTAGGGCATGGTCGGTAGTCGGCGTTATTGCAAGATGGCACATGCCATGACTTCATATATGTATATCGATTCACGGGACATCGTTATCGCGTTCACGTTAGTTCAGAAAAGGGCCCTAATTCACTTTGACCACTTAATGATTCATTACTTCGAAACCACGTCAATTCCTTAATAACCTAATCACTACATCTGCTATTAACGTATTCTCTATGACACAATGACCGAAACCGGTTTGAACTGTCAAAATACCACGCTTGACAACCGTACGGCGTGGTAAGATTATGCGGGGAATAATAGATAAATACCATACAGCAGAATTGGGGTCAAGGTGTAAGCACGCTGTAGTCGATTACAGTGCAATTCGGAATGTACCATATATCACTCCACTCGAATCTCGTAACCATGGCAACACCATCTCGGCGTCAACACCTCCACCAGCCGCGTTTTGATTGGCGAATACCTCGTCTTTTTCTACTTTAGAGTTACACATTTTGAAAATCGCTCAACGAAAACTTTGCTTAATCTGCCCCTTGGCAGACTCTAAGGCAGGGTCGCCATATCGAAGGTCGCCATGAAATGTTGGGGGTTCAAGGGTCGTTAGAATTAGACAACCAGCTTGATAGAATGTACTTTAATGAATATCTAGTGAATTTATGTTACAATGCGCATTGATGTAAACTGCTTACTTATATTCTAAAGGAGTGTAGGTACTTACTACGTTATGCACTATTAGGGACCATACATACACTTCAGGGTTGACACCAACCACTTCTTCATTTAAGGGTTACTAGAGGTGCAGTGCAAACACGGGCGCGCGATGAGCGATAAAATATTTGCACTTATTTGACGTTGGTATTGCATTTTCCTAATGTTCTTATACATGACGCCTTAAAAGTTAAATATGTAAAAACAAATCTCTAATGTGATAATGAGTGACTAACGCGCAAGCGCGGCGTGATCTTATCACTTCACCTTCACTCCACCCGATTCACGACATTAAATGTCGTGAATCGGGTGAAGTGAAGGTGAAGTGATCACGCAATCTGCAATGTGATAATGACAGTGATTAACGCGCAAGCGCGGCGTGATCACTTCACCTTCACTTCACCCGATTTACGACATTTAGTGTCGTGAATCGGGTGGAGTGATCACGCCACACAAACTACGTGGGATTACATTCTATGGTCCGTCAGCTAGGCATCCGTTAGCACTCGATGACTTGACACACTTGGTTATCTCTTCTAATTCAATAGATTTGGGTTAATAACAACGCTGAACATCGTCGCAGTCTTTACTAGACTCGATCTACAATTGCTCATAATAACCAAACAATGTCGATGCGTATTTTCATCAGTCTAGCTGTCATAAACGTGAATGTTTTAATTTTATTTACTGTTCGTGCGTGACGCGCTCGCGCCTCAGTCTATATAAGGACTTACTAGACTAGGGAAAAAATAAAAAAAACAGGATTGAGATTCTGACTGCGCTTCTGTTTTGCTATTTTATTGTAAGTAAAACCCCACAAAATATTAATGTTTTGACCACTAAAATACTAGCTTTGAATTATATAAAAATATCAATAGGATTAGGCTAAAACAATATTATTAAAATCTCGATTATGATTGTAAATGTATGCTTGGTCAATCCCTAGTATCTGGTAAGATGACACTGCCAGTTCACTCCACGCTCACTTCACCTAAGTTTTCACGGTGAGATGGTTACAGAATCGCACTGCTGTATATATATACTGCTAAATACACTGTACTGAGTTACCTGAACACAACAAGCCCCCAGTTATCAGCAGGCTTGACTCCTTGGTAATTGGGCAGGGCAACGATGTCCAATCTCTTCAGAGGCAAGGGCACTCGCCAGAAGTCAGCCAATTCCTTGAACACTCGCACCACCTTCTCATTGATGCCTGCTAGGGCTTCCAGGTATTCTGGGCGACCCCAGACACGGATTTCTAGGAAGGAAATAAATGAAGGTCATAGAGTTGTAAGAAATTAAACCAGTAAATCTATGCTGATATTTCTTTTAGATTGTTTATAACGGAACTTGTGTAGATGCAGGCTTTTTTTTTCAGGATGGGAATTCATCAAATGACCCGTCCCGCTCTGGGTGGAGCGGAAGGGAGTGTCAGACTCTTACTGACTAAAACCCACCCGTGTTCCTTCCTTAGCCCTTTATGTTCCGGGCCAGCGGTAACCCTTTCGGACAATCCCGCTGACCCGGCAGGCTTCGGCCCTGGCGCATGGCGGGCCTCTTCGGTTGATGCTGACATCTCTTTGAGGCGCGCGTGGAACACGTACGCGCCGTTAGAAGCAGGCCTTAGGCACGTAACAGCCCCTAAGGCTTGGTTCTCACACATTTTCTTGCCGTAAAAAACTACAGTTATTCGCCGTGTGTAGGCACAGTCGTCAGTGTTGTAAGGATCACTATGGATGCTGGTTGACGGACACGATTTTCTACGGCGTGTAAAGAAACCGTGCCGTGTACTAAGCGCCTTACAAAGAAGTTCTTTACGATCAATTTCCTATCACTTTTATTAGTTTAATTTCGTTACTTTTGCACAGAAACCTAAATCATACGTCTCAGATTTTACGTAAAATTGTCTTCATCGTGTTCTTTTATATCACATTTAGCTGTAATCTACGCGTCGATGGTCTTTACAGAAAATAACAACGATAATGTTAATCTATTAGCAAGAAAACGTATTGAAGTTTTTTACACTATTTATGAGTGTAAAAACTATAATATTCAACATTAAAAAACCCTCTAAATTCATGTTTCAAAAGTTTGTCTCCACACTCGATAGATGGCGTTACGGGCCATATTAGAAGTCGCTATGCTTTCGTTCCCGAGGCTGGTATGGTATAACAATGAGCTAGGATCATCGTAGATTGCTTTCAAAATAATACCATGATGATTGATCACAAGATCGCACTAATTAACGAGTTTGCGAAAACAAACAACACAACATTATAATAATATCTCACCAATATCATTGCCAGCGTCATCTTTTACTTGCGTTGAGTTGTCTAGCTGCTTCAAGTTTGCTATGACCAAGCCGAGCGTGAATGTGGACATCGGAGGGGTTCTCTCGAAGTGGTCGCATACCGCGTCTGGTTCATCGGGACTGTTGAAAAAGATTTTTAATAGATGATTTTTTAGGAAATTATAGAAAAAGCACACAACAATATCAACATCGCGGTGAGGAAACCGGCATGTCCTAGAACCAAATATTCGAAGACATGTGACATTAACAATCCACATGTGACATGCTACACTTTTTCTCGAAGAAAAGAGGTCTGTGTCCCAGCAGTGGGAATATGGCTGATTATGAGTATGATAGAAAAATCATCATCCTGCATCTGATTCATTGTGAATGTTGTGATTCCATTCTGTTGCCTTGTTCTATATATACTTCTATCCATCTAGATTTCGCCCAATGACGGGACGCTATAATAGAGTAATTTGTTCGTTATTTTCAAAGTTAACAGCACATTCACCAGATGTAATAAAATTGAAATTACCTGTAATTCCCATAATAAACTTGAAGACCAGAAAGGCTTTGGCGGAGCATTTGGATACAAATAACATAATTTCTATATCAAGACATTTATTAAATGTGAGCACTTTATTCAGTTCGATGGTCTTCGTCTGTTTAGAATGGAGGTCGATCCTAACATAGAAGGCTAGGCATATGATGATGATATGTTTGATGGTCTTCCCAAATTAACAGTCCTGAAGTCGGAGTGGATTCAGAAGTAAAACATAATGAAGCATCTAACACACACTAACTTACATGTTCTCAGTCCTAGCTACAGGCACGTTGCTGAGCGCAATCATGTCACGAGGTCGGACCACGCTGAGCTCAAACGGAGTCTTGTACCCTGGCTCGTCGAAACACGGAAACATGCGACGAGCGTTGTTCGGACGAAGCTGGGTGGCTGCTACGATCCTGAATGAGTAAGAAGAATGATGCAGCTTTGTTAAAAAATTCAAGCGTAAAAACATCAACGCCTCTATTTCAAGAATTCATTACTACATCTAAATTATTTATAAGCACCTATTAAACAATACTCGATGTCCAAATTGCATACTGAAAATCTTAAAATCATCTTGCTCATGGTTTCTAAAATAGCATATCTATACATTCTTTGCAACTTCCAAAATATTGAGACAGATGAAACAAAATGGTCGCAAATCAAAGAAATCAAGTGTTTCAAAGATCAATCCCATCCAATGTTTTTCGAACTTGAGGTTCCATTTCAACATTACCGTGTTAAATTACGCAAGTCAATGTTTTCACTTTAAGTTCATCTTCTGAAACTTACCTTTCCACCTCCTGCTCAGTTATGTAGCTGGTTTTGAAGAACGCTTCAGTGGTAGTCGTCTCCAGGATTCCCTTGAAGCTGAACTTCAAGACCCCTGTAGATCCCTTGGGAACTGTTCTCTCTAGGGACAGAGTCACTATCGGTTTCTTGGGGTCCGTTGATAGCCTATTGATGGTGATTCTCCGGGACTCCTTACTAAAAAATGCATACTATTTCATTTGTATTTTAGTTATTATAATTTAACATTATATAATAAACCTGTGCTAGGTAAAGCTAAGGGGTAGATAATGGTAAGTGCAATTGTTAAAATATTCAAAACAATTTAACCGATGATGATACGGTGATGCACAATCAGCACTGCTAAATATAAAATTTTAACAATAACAGGAATTATGGTGTCCATTTTATTTTTACTTTTACTAAAGTAACAGTCATACTAGTAGTAGGTATATCCAAAAATAAAACAACATCCACAACTCACGTGTCTCCAGGAAAATGAGCCCTAACTTCAGATTCCAAGATCTCGATTTCGTGTGCGGAGTGCACAGAGACCTCATTGCTATCCTGCAGCCAGGTGACATTGATAGCTACATGCCCCTTGAAGAGTCCATCTTCGAGATAAGGTTCCAGATCCAGGCGATAAGCTGTAGGTTCTACTGTCTTCTCCAGGCGGGTTTCCATGGAAAGACCATGGGCATTGTTGAGGTCTATGCTGCGGGTTTTGATTATGTGGACTGGTTGGATACCCTGAGGAATGAAAGGTCAGTTTGAAATTCCATTTCGAGTTATGTCATTACCTATGAAAAGTTCGTACCTACTTAAAAGAGTATTGGTGAAATGCTTATTGAAATAAATGGGGCAATGAACAAAAAAAAAGGATCCCGAAAATTGGGCTTTGGCTAAAGACTTAGTACAAGAGTATAAAACTCTGCAGCTCCCTTTCTAACTAGACCAATAATACAGCACTCTAATGGGGGTTTTCGTGAAAATTTACGACACCAGTTGGCACCACTGTGACAAGAGGTCTTCCAATATAAAATATATGATGACGTTCATCATTCGATTCATTCATTCGTTCATCATTCAGTCATGACTAAAGAAAATATAGGCTCTTTAACAGATGTCTGGACCTGACGTATCAGTGCTGCCACCTGGCGAACGTCATTTCTGAAAACCCTCATTGCGTAACACACTTTCAATCACAATCTGAATAATTTTGAAGGATTGATAGCTAATCCATTGCTTCTTAAGTTCGAAAAATTTGTCTGCTCAACAACGTAAGTAACGCAATGAATGTTGTTGAACTGTCAAAATGAAAGTTAATGTGTTACGAATTTAAAAAAAAATTAACCACGCAGCTTTCATTTGGTAGTTCTCCACAAACCTTTCGCGCATCCCGCACAAGATTGGGAGGGGCCTGTGGCTAAGTAATAACAGCCGAACTGGTGGATCGATCAGGTTAAGCTACGCTTGCCGCGGTTGGTCCGTGGATGGGTGACCATGTTTAAATATCAAATCCCCTCCATGCCCAGGAAAGCGCGTTAAGCAGTTGATCCTAGCTGTCCTTCGTGGATCTTTGGCAGTCGTTACGAGTCGTCAGAAGCCCGAAAGTCTGACAAACATTCTTTCCAAGGGTATCGTATTATAACCCAGTAACTGGGTTGTGGAGGTCAGATACGCAATGTAAACTACTGGCATGCAGCTGCACCCGGTTAGACTGGAAACATAGTTGGGAAAAAGCTAGGAATATGATGATGATCTCGCTCGGGATTTACCTAAGTACCTCAGACCAGAGATCAGAATAAACTGAAGTAAAGATTGATTCGATCATACAATCAAGAGCAACTTTACTCCTAACGACTCTTTAGATTGTAACAAACCCAGTTTGCGGAACGCAGAGCTATTTACTGCAAAATGTAGTGCAGCATAATTTGAATATGTCTATCTTTGGTTCAATTCAAGGTAGTGTAAACAAAATGCGATCAAACAGTTTTGATTTTGAATGCAAAACACTTATCATCGTGTGGGCAGGTCTGGGATTCCCCATCCATCCATGCTAATATTATAAATGCGAAAGTAACTCTGTCTGTCGGTCTGTTTGTCTGTCCGTTACCTTTACACGCTTTAAGGCGACTACATGACCTAAAGTGCGCTCTTTGTCGGACTGCATAGAAAATAAAGAGAAGCGCGATGACACAATGCTGGTAATTTATTACAAAATATGAAACAATTATCTATTTACAAAAAATCTATCGTTAGGACTAAAAAATTAAAACATTAGTTCTTTAGAATGTTGCTTGTAGAATGATCTGACAAAAAATCATAATGATTGTATATAATTAGTATGGTTTATATTGTAAAAAGAAAGTTTTTAGAGGTATCTTCATGATTTTTTTCTATCGTATCAAATTAATTGTAATATGTTTTCAACACACTATCTACCTAGCATATATCGTGAAGAATATCATATATTATATTTTTCTGATTTTGTTTACTGGAGTCGATCGTATACTTTATAAGTAAGCACCTTATGAACAAATTTCTGCACCCTAATTGCGTTACACTATTAATCACAATCTAAATTATTTTAATAGTTATTTATGATACTAGTGCGGTAAGTTGGCTTTTACAAACGAGTAAGTAGACGAATGTAAGCCCGAGACGAAGTCGAGGGCTTACCATAGTCACGAGTTTGTAAATACCAATTTCTGCACGTGTGTCATACAATGTTTTTCAACACATTTGCGAGAAAACAGTAGGTACAGTATTTAATTAAACAAACTTTATTTAACAGTGGGAAAGTCGCAACAATTTTTGAAGTTTCTAATAAGAAAATGGCGTGAATTTGCAAATGGCGCCACATGCACGTGGTGAAAATTAGAACTACATCTTTCGTCTCATTTACTCTTTAGTATTAAAGTGAGACAACGTATTGAGCAAAAGCGCTTCCAAGGAGGTTCGATCAGTCAGGTTGTTTATTCTCATGATATAAAACTCTTTGGTGGAATTCTTATATTTTTTTTATGGAAATTAAAAAAAACCGTAAAGAAAACGCTCGGTACCATAACAACGGGATATGCCGTAAAATAGGTAGGTACTAAAGTGAGAGTTCCTATTTTACCGCACGTTCCGTTGTATGGTGCGTAATTTTTAACTTTCGAACAATGTTTACAGGCTTTGTAAATGTATTTTTCGAGCAAATGTGTTGAAAAAAATATTGCTTATCCATTGCTTCATATGTTCCAAAAAAAAATCTGCTAAACAACGTAAATAACGCAATGAATGTTGTTGAACTGTCAAAATGAAAGCCATTCCTACTGATAGCGTGTTGCGCCATAATATGGGTTTCCAAACCCAGGTTATGGTCGATAACAAATTATCCTATGTCCTCATGGGATACTTTTTATCTCGATAGTACAGTGCGTGCCACGTAAGAAGAGACTTGACCCCGCCTCCCCCGCTCTTTCCGCCGCCCCTATGACGTCCGGTCCCGTCCCGCACTCAGACCTCATACCGCTAAAGATACCTAAAATCGTGTTCTGCGCATGTCAGACCACGTGGTGTGTCAAGTCTCTTCTTACGTGGCACGCACTGTACATACATTGCCGTGGGATAATTTCCGAACTCTACGCGGGCGAAGTCGTGGGTAAACGCGAGTTTTTATTTAAGACTGGATAACCGCCAAGCTATTCCTGTGTTTGTTGATTTATTATGTATTCAGAAGTTGGAAGGTGACTCTTCAGTTTTTCGCAAAGGATGTTTATTTATTCTAAACGTTTTTTCTTAAAAGTCTGTGTTTGTTATTGCTTACTATACGTTAATTCATGAAATTGCGCGGACGTCGTCGACGAGCATACAAAGAATTTACACTAGCCATGGATGAAACGTTTTAACAGAAAAGTATTTTATGGTCTTCGCAACTGGGTTTATCCGTTAGGAACTTCTTAGTAGAATATGCCCGGTATTATGCCCAGCATTTCCTGCATAATCTTTTTGCTTTTCCCATGTAATAGCTGATCTAGCATTATCATCATTATAAATAACATAAAATTTCTCTTCCATACACACAAGGGCGGATCCAGCTTTGGCGCCAGGAGGGGGTCACATAGGTAGTCGTGGTCAAGTCATGAACTTATAATTTAATTTTGATAACAACAGATACAAGTAAAAAGTAGGTATTTTATTAATGTAAGTAAATACTGTACTTAAAAATATTTATTCTCTATTGTACACTTGAAAAACTTAACACATAATAACTTGTACATATACACGTACATATTGCCATCTTCGCTTGAAGATTGAAGACATCTAGAGAAGCACTATCACGCACGGAATGAGGCAGCCTATTTATATTCCATAACCGTGGTGATTGATTTGTCATAACAGCTAGAGGTATGTCGAGGGGTATGACGCAAAACTCCGCAAACCTAAGTCTGGAACCAGCTCAGAGGGCCGGGGTCGTGACCCCCATGACCCCCCCCCCTGGATCCGCCGTTGCATACACATCTATCAGTCGTCATCTCGGTATTCACCCCCTTTCTAGCAATATCATCTTTCACACATTCCATCCATCGTGCCTTTGGTTTTCCGCTACCCTCTTTGCCATCCACATTCATACTCAAAACTTTCCTTACGACTTAAAACATAGCATAACAGGAGAAATATGGAATTATTTTGTTGAGTACGTTCTCTACCTACCCCTTTCATTGAATACAGGAATTGTTTGTATTGCCAACTCATCGCTCCACGTTTAGCGGCCAGTTATGCACATATTTGCTGCAGCGCTAACAGCCGCTAATCAGACTAAATTAATGAGCGATGGTCAATGTTTACTCTTGTCTGCATGACGTCATGCGTGGAATGCCTTCACTTTGATTGTGGAACAATATAGCGTTGCATTCCTTTTTCTATTTTGGTAACTAGAAGATGCCCTGCTTTCCACAAATCCAGCGATCTGAGAGGCAATTCCCGTAATTTTAAGACTGTGAACTGTCTAATCTCACCCTCAGTCTGTGAAAAATACCTCTAATTTTATCTCTATTCCCTACATTTTTTACATTGATTATTATCGGTGAGACGAGATAACGACCAGTTTTTTTAACGTTTTTGATTGCGGGAATTGGTATTCTGATCGATTGATTATTTAAACAAAATAAGTACACGACAATGCAGTTATTGGTAGTATTCTAACGAACCAAATATTCCAACTTAGAGAATGTTTTTGCAAAACACTCTTGGTACTTGGTAGGTAAGTTTTAGAGTCTCATTTTCTTGCCTTGATGGCAGGGACATCCGCGCAACCTGTTACCATGAATTCAGTACCTACTCGATTCTGAAGCTGCGTTGAAATTTTTCTTTGGGTTTTTTTATTAATTTATATATACATTTGAATACGTAGGTTCTTTAGGCGCGTTGGGCATTTTTGAGATGGGAAAACTATTGAACTCGCGTCACTGTTACCGTAACCGACACCGCTTCGGAAGTGTTCGGCTGTCCTCGGGGTGTACTCGGTTTTAATGAATATCAGATATGACAGTGAGTGATGGCAAAGTATTCTGTTTGTGTTTTATTTTCACTACTGTCGGCACTCCTGGAGTGCCACTTTTTTTTTTGATAACCGACTTAAAATGTCGCTAGGGGGTTTATAATCAGCATTTATGGTTACAGTTTGGGTGTCGATGTCCCACCGCCCCCCTGTGTACTGAGAAGACAATGATATTTATGGAGTATTAGTATAGAACAATGAAAACTGTGGCACTTATCAGAAGGGTGTGGCGACTGGGTGAGTATTTGGCCAAAACTGTGATCTGAAAAAAAAATAGCTCTAATAAACTCGTAATACTCTCATCTAATGAGCCGACTGTGTCACCTCGTATAAATTTATGATGGCTAAAACTAAGCTGTTCTAGGAAAATTAAGGCGGACGTTAGTTGGTCATAATTTTCTAACACTATGGTCAATATTTGCTTTGAATCTAACCAATGACACAATGTGAAATGCCTACACTATGACGGCATAAACAGACTATGCGATTCTCTGTCTGCCTAGCCTTTTCCCAACTATGCTGAGGTCGTCTTCCAGTCTAACAGTCGAATATTAGTATTTTACATGATTTATTCTGGTCCGCTGGCCCGGAACATAAAGGGCTAAGGAAGGAACACGGCTGGGTTTTAGTCAGTAAGAGTCTGACAGTCCCTTCCGCTCCACCCAGATCGGGAGGGGTCATTTGATGATTTCCCATCCAGAAAAAAAAAACACTGGCACTCCGGTAGTGCCGACAGAAGTGAAAACTTGAACAATTACGAGTGTATTTTGTGAATCGTCTTATAAACAAAACACGCGTGTTAAGGTGTGTTCCTTATTTTATAGGGTTTTTTGTAAATCAGGTATGATGACCAAAGTGACTGGTTTATTCTTCTCGTGAAAGGAATTTATTCAGATTTGCTCGTCGTCAGTTATATATCCGTGGTTCAGCGCCATCTCGTCGTTGTTGGATGAACTACGTAGTTAGTACGCGAGGCCTACGTAGTTAGTACGCGAGGCCCTCGTAGTTCTTCCCGATGTGCATAGATGGCGCTGTCCTCAACAACGCGCTCGTCGTTGTTGGATGAACTACGTAGTTAGTACGCGAGGCCCTCGTAGTTATTCCCGATGTGCATAGATGGCGCTGTCTTACGTTTTACGTCTTACGAATTTTCGATCAGGGTCACGTGACCTGACGCGAATTTAGAAGTTTTTTCCAATCCAAAAAAAGTACACAGCGCCGCTAAAGAAGTTTTCACTTCAAAAAAAACCCCTGAACCCCCTTCACCTCCCCCCTCCTCGATCCCCTGCTAGTTCGTCTTCTGTTTTAATTTGCCTATCTAACCTCCACAATCTGGGTAACACGATACCTCTTAGTAAAACTGGTTGTCAGACTTTTGGGTTTCTAATAGCCCGTAACGACTGTCAAAAATCTACGAATGACTGCCGGGACCAACGGCTTAATGTGATTTATGAGGCACGCAGGGGATTTGATATGTAATGTATGGTCATCCTCAAAGCGACCGCGGCAAGTGTAGCTTAACCTTCGATCGATTCGTACAGCTGTTATTATTTAACAAACTACTTTAATCAAACATCTGCAATGTTTGATTCAAAGTAGAACGGAAGCTAAAAAAGAAAAAAAGTGGAATTTAACCCACAGATATCAACACAGAAGCTTATTAATAGAATAATCTGTAATGACTTAGCAGTGACGTAAAAAAAAATGAAAAGATTAAGTTTGTTTTGCCTACATAGTAAGAATAAAAAAAAACTACCTACCGTTGTTCGTTATCACCGACGCGTGACAATCCTAAAAACACTCACAAAAACGACGTATAGATTTGTTACGGATTTTTTTAATAATTGATCACGCCATCGGGCAATAAAAAACATCTTAGCAGCACACATTCTAATAATTTCATTCATACATTCTAATAATCACCACACACAGACAGACACAGTGAATGAAAACGAACACAAAAAAAAAACAAAAAAAAATTGACAGACAATGATTGACAACACAGATTGATTGATTGATTGTTTGTTTGATTGATGTTCACATGATAGACAGTGATTTGCCTGGGCAAATCACTGTCCATTCCAAGGTTGTCTTGTATGTTTGTTACTTCTTCACGCATCAACTAGTGAACGGATTTGGATGAAAGGCACACATATAGTTTATAACCAGGATTAACACATAGGATACGAACGTCTGTGGGTGTGTCCCGTCACAGCGGGCCCCATCAGAATACCAGCGCTGCGGTATTAATTTTTTTTAAACATTGCAACATTATACTGATACGGGAGCGTTTTTGGCCTCGCACAGGCAATTTTTTTGTTACTATTAGGTCCTTGTTTATTGAATCCACGGTAAAAAAAAATACTACCGATATTTATATTTCATCATCTCATCTGCCTTTTCCCAACTATGTTGGGGTCGGCTTCCAGTCTAACCGGATGCAGCTGAATACCGGTATTTTACATGGAGCGACTGCCTATCTGACCTCCACAACCCACTTACTGGGTAATACGATACCCCTTGGTAAGACTGGTTGTCAGACTTTCGGGCTTCTGACTACCTGTAACGACTGTCAAAGATCCACGAATGTCAGTTGGGACCAACGTCTTAACGTGCTTTCCGAGGCACGAAGGGGTCACGGTATATAAAGATGGTCGCCCATCCACAGACCAACCGCGGCAAGCGTAGCTTAACCTGATTGATCGACCTCTGCGGCTATTATTATTATGCCACGGGCCCCTCACCGATATTTATATTTGTGTATAACAAACAAGTTATGGTTTGCCTGTTATGCTGACTCTACTTATTTTATTTTGGAGCGCAGTGGAATGCATTCCTGGAGCGCAGTGAAACAACCCGTATTTCCTGAGCGTGTCCCAATAAATAATTGTCTTTCTTTATCTCTTTATGAACACAGAACTAAGAACGATAGTATTCGTTATTGAACTCAGAAAGAACGAACTAACTATCACAAGTTTTAAACCCTGACAAATTCACCATGTGGTTTCGTGTTAGCTGTAATGTGTGTACTACGGTACTATGTTCTCTATGTACTGCAATCCGCGTCAATATCAGTATCAGTTAACAAAGACAATCAGGATGTGATGTCACGTACCTTATCCGGCGGCAGAGAGTTCGCGACTTGAAGGCACAGGCACACTAGTAGAAGGACGCGGCTCAACATCGTTTTAGCCTCTTCTTTTTGTACCTTGAATAATATCAGAGGATTAATAAAATATATTTTTGAGCACTAATCAACCGAACAATAAACTTTAAAAAAACATCTGCAACACACATCTATCACGGGTGAATTTATTTATTTCTATTGTTCCAGCCAACTCTTGGATAAAGTGATAATTATAACAAAAATATCCGTTGAAAAAACTTTCCGTCGCTAAACATGGCAACCCCAAAGAACAATCAAAGACAGAGACTATATACATCAGTTTACTGCTAGACTTGACAGTTCAGTCAGAGCTGATCGTTCTAATGACCAAAGAAAGAGCTGGTAAGCTAGTTTGAGTTAACATTCAAATAGGAAGTACATGCTTGAAGAAAATTTTGATCAGCATTGTCTGTTTGATCTAGACCAGACTCAAGTATAGCTACAGTAAAAACCATGCCATAATTATAGGTAAACTATAGACATTTGCTCTAGAAATGAGCAACGAGTTATTAACATCGGACCAATATTTGAATGTTCACTTTCGAACATGGTCCTTCCTACAACGCTAAACTTACGTCTATATGGGATACTACGTTTACCAGACCAGCGAGGTAATTGCGTAACCCACTAACATTTGACAGTTCAAAAATATTCTTTGCATTATTTACGTTGTTGAATATCCTTCAAAATGATTTTGATTGTGTTTGAAAGAGTGTTACGCTATTAGGGTGCAGGTAATCAGGATAAGCAAATAACAACACCGTACAATTACCAATCGTTGTGTCCTGACAGGAGGATGGCTGATCCCAGTTCTCTTCAACTGATCTGATATTCTAATCGCCTTCCACGGGACAACAATTAATATAGCATGCAGAAAACTTTTTTCCTGGGAGGTTACTAATGCCAAGAGTCCAAGATGCTCAATTGCCAAAGCAATATTACCCTTTTTAATATATTCTATATGAAAACAAAACAGACCAGACAGACTGGATGTTCAAGGTGGAGAACCATGCGTGAACTTGGGAGAGGCCTATATACTCAGCAGTGAAAGGGCAATTTAAAAGTATGATACCATTAATCTTAGAATTTCAGCCTGGAACAGCCTACTGCTAAACAAAAGCCGCGTTGTAGACAAATTGCACGATTAAACGCTGCCACTCCAACTAACATTCTAAACTCAAAGCAAACTTCAACAAAAGATCGACATCCTTTCACGTGTAAGCAAACGCCCAGAGGACATAACAATACAAATTACTAAAGAGGTTACTGGTGCACAATAGTAACCTACTTCCAAGGACACTCAAAAACTAACCACAAAAAAGAAACAAAATAGGTTCGAGCCTTCCCAAAAAGCACTGGCCAGAATTTCCGTCAAAAATATTTGAATTAGGAAAAGGATTAAAAAAAGTATTAAACTAAAGAGGTTTTACTTACGTGTTCGGTTGAACGTGTGCAGATTGCCACTGTAGTGTCCCAAGCGTTGGTCCCCCTCAATTGTGAGCAGGATATGCCTCATTTGCACTGACGATCCAACTGTTGTGAACCTCTTACACTTTATTGCTAATGTTATTTACGCGTCATATTGTACCGACAATTTGTTTTCAATGCTCCCATCACGCATTTTTCGTGAGGATGAGTTATGGGGAAGAAGAATGCGGAAAGGGCAGGAAGACAACTTGCATTGTGCTAATTTGGTATGCAGTATCTTTAGTTGAACGTTTGATTGTAGACAGGAATAGAACTACTGGTTTCCCACGCTTGTTATGTCAAGGGACTAGACGGTAAGGAATTGTAGGATAAAACGTTGGGAGATAATGACGAATCTAGGAGGATAGGATGTTCGGCTATGGATGTAGGTAATCATATCAACTGCATTATTAATAAACATGAGGACACTTATGAGGAAGTGTATTTTGGATTCATACCACCCTCAAGAAAGTCGAGTGGCAAGCGAGATTTAAGAACTTATCCCATTACAAAACAACAAGATTGGTGATGCAACGGGAGCTAGACCCTTACGCAAGAAAGAATAGAATAGAATAGAATACTCTTTATTATGTTCACCCAATTAATTTCCCAATTTCCCATTTCCCAATTTTCCATTTGGCGATTTAGTCACCTGCATCCATCAAGGAGTGATTCTACTCGTCATTCTAAACAACTTTCGCTATGAAACTCATACCCGAAATGTTTTTTCGTAGCACATTCAAACAGAAGACAGAACAGAACAGAAGACAGAAGATTGATAATAATTAAAGGCCGTAACCATTCTGATGACGTTACACATGAAAGCGGTTACGTCATATTATAATAGCCGTCATAAAAATCTGTCATTTTCACAAGTATTTGACATTAAGTCAAACCAGAGAGATTTTCCCTAACCGTACTTAGTCACAAGAAAAAGTGGTCCATACTGGGAAAAGCGTTTCCATGGCAATCCGGTGAAGTCACTGCGACATTGTGTCTCATAGGTGTCAAAACGAAACAGAGACACGATAATCTTTTATTATCTATTATCTTTATTTATATCTCACGATTTAAATCTTTGCCGCTGTCATCATTTACATGAAAGCCGTCACAGCGGATGTGTGGTCACCGCATTAGTGGCACATGGTATTATCTCCTGATTTAGTACAACTCTGAGTGCTGCAGTTGATTGTTTGAAAAGTACCCTACCTCAGCCATAAAGTTTAGTTCTAAGCCTGTATGAAACGAAACCATATCAGACTGAATGACTACCTCTGGTTGTCAGACTGTTTCAAAATAATAATTTTATTAGCGCAATTTTCTGGGAATCTAGATCTTTTCATATACCTTATATTATATATATTTCGAGTTGAAAGTCAATATAATTTATTAAAAACTCCAAAATGGTTCCGTGATGTACAGACGCCAGCACATCAAGCTACGCGAAACTGTAAAATTTTCCCAATCAACTTTGAACCTTATGCTTAAGCGATAAAGTTGAAAATCTATTAAAGAAATTTCACAGATTGTAGTAGCTTGATGTGCTTAGCGTCTGTACATGTTTGGTAGGTGATCGAAAGATTATATCAGATACTATTTTGCAGACATGACCTAGAGGAAGTAAATGTAAGGTACAGATCAAGTATCTGCTAAAGTTTCATAGCTCATTGGACTATGATGATCCAAACTTTACTCCAAAGTCCAAAGTAAAATGCATACTATCAAAAAGCACTTTGTGCAGAAAATTTCAGAGTCCAGAGACACAACTTGTCCGGAAATGTACACATACTATAACTACCAAACCTATTTCTGCTTCAAGCAATCAGTAAAGTCAGTTTTGAAGAGTGCTGACTGAATTACAGGCACATGACATATTCTAACCTTCGAAAATTATAATCCCGTACTATATCTACTGTGATAAAACCCAGTTCATACTCCTATGACCGTAGAATCAGACCTTGACAAAAATAAACAAACAATCATTTATTCCACGATAAATCTATCCATACTAATATTATAAATTCGAAAGCAACTCTGTCTGTCTGTCTGTATGTTACCTTTTCACGCCTAAACTACTGAACGGATTTCGATAAAATTTGACAGAGAGATAGATTGCATCCCGGGGAAGGACATAGGATAGTTTATCGACATACCTCGCGGGCGAAGCCACGGGCGGAAGCTAGTCTATCTATATACATAAAAATCTAATCAATGTTTTTGTGTTTGTCCTCTATGTGTTCCGAAACCATTGGTCAGATTGTGATGAAACTTTGGTAGGGTGTTCTGGGGACGCCCGTGAGGGTTCCTAATTATTAAAACATGGGAAAAAATCTGAGGCGGTATGAAGTGCGCCGGGCAGCTAGAAGGTAATAATTATTCGTAAATGGTCTCTAAAGCCTTTCTGATTGCAATTTAATTTGATGCGGTTTTAATGAACGTTAATGACTTTACGTGCAGCTAATAAAAATTAAACTGAAACGCTTTGTGGTTTCATTATGATTTATTATGGAAAGTAAAACATTTTTGGGAAAGTTCGGGAAAATATTGCGTTTCAAACTTCCAGAAATTCCTACCGTGTATACATAAATCGTTCATACATTCTTAAAAAAATATCCCCGCGAATGTTCTGCTCGGATAAAAAATATAATTTATTTTTATAAAACAAGCTAGCTTAGACTAGAGACTTAGTTAAAGCACCACTGTTCTCAAAACGGTGAAGGAAAACAACGTGAGGAAACATGTCCTAGAACCAAAAATTCAAAGACATGTGACATCTACCAACCCCCACTGGGCCCGCGTGGTGGATTATGGCCCACTGCCTCTCAAAAAGAGAAGGATTATAGGCTGATTATGTTTTTAGTTGATGAGGCACAGCTCCCTTAATCACCAACAGGCCACAATATCCTATAAGTGTTCCCGTCGTACTCTGTGGTTCCCGGGTGATAATTTCCTTCGAGAACTTCAAGGTAAGTGTGTATTATCGTCGACTGTATCATCTCTTACTATAAGCCGGTAATTTTTACATAATACATTAACGATGAGATAGATGGTCAAACACGAGCTTTAAAAAATCACCACAAGCTTGCCTATTCAAACACGCAGACAAAAGGAGTAAATTACTGCGATAAAGTCCACTATACATTGCTAGAGTGACAAGTGACGCACTCGTGACAAGTGACGCACGCGTGGCATACGAGCAGCTATCAAAGTAATTTTCTAATTAAAATCTCAACGAAACGAGTCGACTCTCGGAACAGATTCGTTGTACAGTCTGCCTAAAAAGTGGTCTCCCCTAGGCTGGATCTAGTGCTGGACTGACGGTCTGCGCTGACATCAGTCACGTACCGATTTATATGGACTCGCTCTCGCTGACTGTCGATGCTACACTATACCCATCCTTTAATCGTCAGCGTCTTGCGTGACCGACATCATCATAATCAGCATATAATGTTCCCACTTTTGGCACACAATCCTCCTCTCTGGAAGAGGAAATATGCCGTAATCTACCACAAGAGCCCAATGCGGGTTGGTAGATGTCACATATTTTTAAATTTTTGGTAGTAGGACAAACGGTAAACCACCGTTTTGAGTGCAGTGATGATGAAACAAATTACACAAAGTACCACCTGGTATGTTGGGGTTCGATTTCCAGTCTAGCCGGATGCAGCTGAATAGGTGAATACCAGTATTTTACATGGGGCAGCTGCTTAGATGATCTCCACAACCCAGTTACTTGGTCACATGATACTCTTTGACAAAACTGAATGTCAGACTTCGGGTTTCCTATGTGCATAATACACTTTCAATCACGGTCTGAATCATTTTGAACGATATTACTTCATATGTACGAAAATGTGTCGGCTCAACAACGTAAATAGTGCAATGAATGTTGTAGAACTGTCAAAGTGCATGCCCATTGCTACTGATAGTGTGCTACGCAATTACCCCGCTAGTGAAAGGAGTGAAGGCGAGGAACCGTTTGTTTGTGGCAATTTTCGGTGGAGGCCATGTTCGTAGTGGTAGACATCTTTCGGCTGAAATGATGATGATAATGACGTTAGTGACGTCAGACATACGTTGCGCCTTATCTCTCTCCGTTCGTGTCGGATTGCCGTCCCATGGGACTGTGAGAGTGACCTAAGACTGAGTGCATCTGTATCTGCACACACTTGTGCACTACAATATCTCGTAAAAGGCTAGTCTCCGTTGCGATTGGCCGCCATGGCCGAAATTCGGTCTGGAGGACTAACTATACAGTTTAAATTGACGTGACGGTTTGTCATCTATTAGCGACATTTTCATTTGGAAGAAAAATTTTCAAAACTGGCACTTTCTTAGCCGACCGTACCTAACTACACATATGTATGTACGTTCCTATGAAAGATGTGTGAACTAGTCATTGATCTTGACTTGTATAATAGGACCTACATTTATGGCATTGTAATATGTTGTACTTAATCAAAAGAGGCAAAGATAACAAAATTAAATTCTAATTTAACCAAAACTATACAGAAACTAAAATAGCGTGAAAAATTCATCCGCATCGCTGTCGACTGGTAATGTACCCAAGAGACTGGCGGCATTACCACGTTGTATGGCGATGCTTAGCCTCTGGCCAAGGTAAAAGCCAGCCCTTGGGTCACGGGAA